>JAAAKM020006181.1:0-10652 GCA_010016025.2 Alatinidae sp. Z8VKAUB7J3 | reverse complement strand
AAGTAGTGACATTGTTGATACTCTAGGTAAAGTAGGAGTTACCTTGCATTGTTCTCTCGATTTGTGATCAAAACTACCCAGTAAAAGCTGGTAAAAATTTAAGAGAACGCAAAGCGTAACATGCACATTTGCAAACTTCGTCCTCCATCTTTCATCCAAAGGAATCACTCGCATTCTTTGAGTTTTGGTCTTTTCCAGAACAAGTAAATAGATGAAGAGTTTAGAGTCTTCGCGACTTGTTGATGGTATCAGGGATACGTTAATATCTTTATTCGGAAAGATTTCATTTCACAATATGCCAGTATTGTTCGTATCATCTTAAGACTGCTTCAGGTAGAACGCATTTATGACGTCAAAACGAGGCCGTGAAAGAAAAGAGGTCAAAGGGTAAAATTGGGGGTTGTTTATCATCTTTTTGAAATGAGGCGTAAATTTGATACAGTGTAAAGAAATGGGCGGGAAAAAAAGATCGGGAGCCCATGATAGTATGACGAGCGAAATCTAGTGGTAGTTACCAGGCTCTTGCTGCCCTAAGGCCTTTGAATCTTTGGTATGAACGCTTTTTTGCATCGAGGCATTCAAAAATGCATCAGTGTTAAAAGACTGTGACTCATTGGTGTTAGTATATAGTGTATACAAAGTATATATGGCGACTGAACGAAAGTAAACTAACCAACGGCAGGAAGGAAATTTTACATCACCATTTTATAAATTCAAGGACCGGGAGGTTCGATCTTTCATATTCGAAATTCGGAACTGCTCGAATCTTCTTTGAAACGCAAAATTGATCCTTAACTTGTCTTTGCGCCAATTATACTGATGTTATACAATCCTACAAGAACCTATCTTTGCTGCACTCCATTTTTTTTCATAGCTAAATTTCTTCCCCTTATTTTCTGAAACCCTTCCTGTTACGAATCACTGTACTAATGCAAGGCTAAAATTTTTACTTTGTTATAAATCGATGTACAAGTAGTTTGATTGCAGATCGAGTCGTGATTTCGCAGGAACAGTTATGTTTATGCTTTTGTACCCATTGAGCTTTCGTAAAATTTGCGCCTACCTACTGTTAGAATTACTCATTAAAATGTAAGTACTAGGTCTGTACAGCATTGCAATTGACACCATAACTCCAGGGTACGAGCTACAGGAATCAGTGATGGGACAAAAAGACTAACTCTCCATGTTTCTCTAGTTACCGCAATAGCCGCCATCGTCCAGTTCGACGCAATTTGAAGGTCAGCTTCTGCGCATAAGGCTTCACCATGGATGCACAGCCATCCAACTTAAATCAGCCACCAAGAACCCGCTCACAATTGCAGGCTAAATTTACAGAGCACCTTTTACATATGACTTGGAGACATGATCAATCTTTCCTTTCAGACGCTGTCATGACCCCGACGCTAAATTGAGACCTCACTAACGGCTTTCGTACGATTATGTTTCGAGGTTTGTTATCAAATGTTCCAAAGCATGCATTAAGAAGAAGAAAATATAGTGTCGAACCATAACTATTTAAACTTGCCATAAGTCAAAGTAATGGGTACCAGGCAAACGTGTGCGTACGGCATTAGGGGATGGGGGACAGTTGAAAAGAAGAAAGCCATGTATTTAAGATATGTAAGAAATTCACCTACTATATGTCAAGGACATTTTACTTTATTTAGCAACTACCAGGCTGTGCTTTCGTATCTGAAAGTCGAATTCTCTTGAGGTAAACCTATGAACTTTACCTTTTTGGAATATAAGTATTTTGCTTTGGGACATTGCAACACAATCTCATTTGTGTACCAGTACTGATCTACTCTTGTTTCGTTGGAATTGAGAGATCTGGAGTGTTCCTTGACAGCACTCAGAGCGAAATGAGCAGACACGATGGGTACATTCTTGTACGAGGGTCGCGTGCCAGAGTTTGCCTGTGTCCAACTTCGTATAAAGAGTAGGTTATACACTAGTAAAAAATTATCTCGAGTAAATTTGGAGATGCAAAAGAAAGACCGCTTCCTTCTTGCTGGTAGTTGGGGGTTAGCCCCCTACCACCCCAACTCCGCTAATTCACGCTTATGATCTAGGTATTCACTCCAGAAGAAAGATTGAAATGTCTTGCCATTTCTTGGCGATCAATGGTGTACGATGCAAGTGTATCGCGCGCAGTCAATGGGAGAACCAGTGGAAACATCAGAAAAGAAAAGGCTACATTACGACATCTTTTAATATTGACACCAAACATTCGCAGATACAAACATTTACAATCTATTTAGAGTCGTAAAATATTCATCAAAACGTTACAAAGTTGTCATTCAATTAAAACAAGACAGTGCTACATGAGGTGCGACCTGGTGATTTGCTTCCAGTCATTTCATATGGGTCGTGATTTTCCACTTGCACATTATTAACAAAGGCATTACGATCCCTTTGCCACTTTAACTTGAACTGAATGTCAAAAGCCGCCTTAAAACATTTCCCTTTGCACGGACCTTTACCATACAAGAGATGCTTCTGCTCCAGCCCTACTCCATTTTACTGGTTGTTGTTGGACGCAATGAATTGTGGGAAATATAAAATATAGCATTATGTGGATGATGTCTTGCGAAACTTAACTCGTCAGGTACTTTCATGTAGATTAATATGCAAATCATCTCAATCCTCATTTGTTCTTAAATATGCCGTTCTCGATATGGAATTGCGACTCGGATCTTAAAAGTTTTGTTACAGTATTAATAAAAACTCTAAGAATATAGGATATTTCTGGGTAACGACGAAGTCGTTCTCCGATAAATTCTTGAATATCTGAGTGATATTTGATCTTGAAAATGTTAATGATGATGATAATGATGATGATGATGGTGATGATGACAATAAGCTTTTACGACGTACACCCCTTTTTGACAAAGCCCAGGGCGTTGCCCACAGATATGGGAATTTAATTGAGACACGGAGCACTTTACGAACAGACGCCCTTCCAAACTTCACCACTGGCAATCTCTCAATCAAAGACTCCTGATGAGCAGTGGGCCCGACATCGAACATACCCTAAGTAAACAGAAAAACCATCATACAGACTAACTAATAAATAAAGGGCAGCTGGGGCGTCCGAGGGCGATGCCCCTCAATTTTCGCTACCGGGCAGAGAAGCAAGCCGTGAACCAGGCTCAACTGCCTAGTAGGACCGCCTATCACGGATTATGGAAAGCATCTGTCATCAATGAGAACAGATACTACATCCATTCCTTCCATCCATTACTTCACTATTGGCACGTTAGAGAATCAAATCACTACCCTCTCGCATTAAGAGGCAGACTTATCCATCGAACCGGGGCGGCTTCAATAGTGCGTGCTTAATGAAAACATTCGATACCAAAATTATGTTACATGGGGCATTTTTTAAGGCATGTTAAGCTGCAACTGCTACATTTCTCCCCCTCGCCCTTGCCCGTTTGCCCTCCATCGCACCACTTGTGTGCTGAACGTTCGTTGACGAACATCACCCCCACCTTAAGCGTTACAAAGAAGAAAATCTCGCATATAGTAAAATGACATGTAAATATAGCGGCAGACAGAATTCAAGTGTGCTGAGTAAAATATAAAAAAGCTGTTGGGTCATTTCTATGATTCTCCACTTAAATTCTTTTTGAGGACTGTTATGTTTAAATTGTTTCAGATGTCAATGGACTTAATGCGCCCTGTGTCATGTCAGAGTCACTAAACCACCAACACTAACCGCTGCACAAATCTGGAATTTCTTTAATATGTTTTTTAAAGAGTATGTTTAATTCTTCGGCTATCAAAGACATCTCATTATTCCTTTTCGTTCATTGTTGAGGTAGCACTTATTCATCAATGCATGCACACATTTCGAGCGTTAAGTAACAGATCAATGACCGGTTATAAGTATAATTGAAGAACTGAGGTCATTCTCCTAAAAACTTGGGCTTTTCGTATCAGTTACCACAAAATGTCCGTTAGCACTTCCAGATAACTAGTTTAATAACATGACAGAACTACGTTAACGTTCCATGGAATACATCAAGTCTGAGCAAGTCTGCTCGAGATAGAATTCATTCTCAGCACCTACCAAAAACGGTACAGATAAACAAGAACTTTCAAAGAATCCCGTTTTTCGACTATGTGCCATAAAATTAACATATTAATACGTTGGTAACTTCTGACACTAGTTGTCCTCACCTCTCCACAGCACAATGGGGCAGTAGCTATCTCATTTTTAAAAAGGGCTCTCCCTAATCTAAGATCTTAAATTTGTTACAATGCAGCGCAGAGACTAAGATGGGCTATATATCATTTAAGCGTACCAATAAGAAAAAATGAGTTATTACATCACCAAACAACTCCACCCTTCAGCTAGAAGGATGATGCTGTTTTGCGTCCACGATCTTCATCATCTAATACGTTAAACATGGGCTTTGATCATTCCAAATTCAGTTTTAAGGAGGGGTGTTAGCACACGCTGCTCACCGCGTTGCGTTAGCTGGCAAATCGTCGTTGGTCAATAGACATTTCAGACGCTGCTAACATTTCAACACTGTAAAGGAATAGCATCCCTTCCTTGCCAGGAGTTACCTGCAGTTCGGGAAATACTGCAATTTTATGGCTTCAATTCAATCCTGCCACGTCACTTAGCTTACCTTGCAAATCAAAAGGGTTCAAAAATGGCAAAACTACTTAAGATTGTGGCAGTCGCATCAGGCCTTTCGGGCATTTCCCGCCTAAACTCCAAAATTATATTAAAAGTTTGTTTCACAGGTAAAATGGTAATCAAGAATGTACCCAACCTCTGCTGTGACGTCTCGAGCATGCACCAATCTATAATGGAATGGACCTCTAGAGTGTTCTCTGGACGATAGCCTTACGTCAGAGGCCAAATGTGCCTGAAGCATGGCGTTCTTTGCTACGTGGTAAAGAACGCCATGGCCTGAAGACTTTGCATAGCAGGACAGCAGAGACCAACGAAAGGGAACTCGAAGTGAAATGCCACTCAAGCTCTTCAAAGCGTTATTGAGCCTTGTACAGCTGAGAGCAGTTCTCGTGGCTAAGTGGTAAGAGTGGAGAATTAACCGTCGATAGACTGACGGACCAAGAAAGTGGAAAGACAAGGCAAAGAAATGTTCGTAAGAGATTAAATGATTAATTACTGATTTATGAATATTGAACGTGTTGTATATGTCATTGTGAAAAAGGTAACGTCTACATTTATTCGCGATGTGGATGCACACTAGTTATTCTTATTCTATTGTCCCTGACTTTCCCGGCCCGTTTGTCCACTTCTGACATTGGTAACTCCTTGATCCAATACTTCTCATGGATCAGTGTTGTTCATACCACTGGAAGCTAGAAATACATACTTAGTACAAAACTTTGATTATGATTTGCATGAAGGACTACTTAAGGACAAATACTACATTTACAATATCGTAAGCTAGAGTATTCGATGAATGTCTGGTGTGCGCTCTTTTAAACAGACAATGATTGAATAGTCAATGAGGTCGTGAACTCAATAATATGAAATTCTCAAAAACATTGCTTGTCACGTAACGTCCCTCGGTACACTTAGGAATAAAAAAGCACGATGACTAAAAGGCGTAAATGTGTAAAGGCCTTAGCTACATCGCAATGAATAGCTTTTGTACAGGGTACCTTTACTATCGATTGGACTACGAATGTGATTGGATAAAACAGATGATGACGTGAAAGGAACTAGCATAAACGCATGTCAAAAACTAACAGTTTTTGGCGCCAAAGATCTGGCAAGTTAAAGTTGATGTGTACTGCTTCCTGAACTAAAATTGAAATTAGAAGTAAAATAAGAAGCAGAGAAAAGACGACAATAGCCCTTTAGAATGCAGCCGAGTAGTAGGAAATAGAATCTCAAGCATGGTAGCAACTTAGTGTTTATCGCGATTATCCCGATTGCAGAACGGTTATTTTCCTGTTAAACCAGATCAGGACATTATTGATAATTGTCATATGTCACGAAATCTTTATAAACCACAAGGGATTTAAGCGAACAAATATCCGCAACTTTTGATTTCCATCGCAGTAATTGCCAATATCACTTCGTCATCTTCGCTGTTTCTGGTAAAGGTGGCAAATTCAAAGGGGCTTTGAGTTATCCTGTGGCATTTTCAGCGTGTGACTCGTGAATACGGAGGATGATTCAGACAGAAATGAGCAACGTGACGGAATACTTGCTGAATCAGAGCGTCCCTTTTCTTGTCTCTTTGGCAAAGCTCAATACAATTAAAATAAAAATCAGTGAGTGGCAAATGTGCGGGGAAGACATGCTGAAGACGACGGAGGTATGAGGAACCGTTATTGCTCAATCAATTACATTTCCTGCTTCAATGAAGTCGGACCCCTACCTTTGATAGAAAGGCTGAAGCTCTTAAACTTTTAGCATGTTTATGATCAAGCAGAGACTTGTTATTGCCTAGCAACACAAAGTAAACAAAGACTGATCATGTTGCTCTCAATCGTGTTCCTTCCCTAGGTGACTACCTGACTTCACCGTGCTACTTAATACACACTTTCAACTTATCTGATTGCTACGTTTTTAAGAATGGCACAAAACCATGTACGATATATTTTGGTCATCGTGCAACTGCTTTACCAATAACAACCCGCTTTTGAGCTCATTAACTTCGTTTTCAAAATGAGATTTGGTTTAATTTAATCCTTACCCTTTCGTTATAATGAAAATAAGAGGGCACGGTAAGTTGGTTGTGTATTGTATAACAGTTGACGGATTGGGTATAAAAAGCTGGGAATTACGGAATAAACGCAGACTTAGCTCAGTATCGAATAATTTGTGATACCAAATATCACAAGCTACTCGATACTATCTTACTGGATACAAAGTTTGATCAGCTAATGAATATCATTTAAGATGATTTTCTACACACGAGTATTCAAATGTAAGCAGACCGACTCATTTCAGATGCGCCGTGGCTTCATGTATGATTACGCACACTCATAGTTTTGCCCAGTGCTTCCCACAAAGGGTGCAAGCATACCCCAATGTTGAAGAGAAACCCAAAAGAAGCCAACAGCCATCGGAGATGAAACGCAGGAGTGGTATTCTACAGAGTTGAAGTAGATTGAAAGGTGCCACTGTGGCAAGATAAATCCGAAGTGAATGATTTATCTCTACAAATCCATCACTAAACTATTAGGAGTGTCTGTGGACCATTCACTGATTTTGTAGGTATAAATTACCACCTTAAACTACCCTATGAGTACATGTTGTGTGGTTATCACCAGCTTTAAAGTTTTCTTTACACTTCAACGTGCTATTGAAGTCACTCTTTTACACTGGTACGGCCGGCGATACCGGTGTAGATATTTTAAGTTTATATTGATACAGTTTTTTCGCCGTAAAACGAAGGAAACTGTACCTGAGAATAAAGTGAATAAAGACAAACAGCTGGTAACACAATTTCGTTGGTAGTGGTGGCGTAGTTACGGTGGTAGTTTGGTTGATCTTGTCTTGGTAAAGTTAAAGTTGAAGCTCGCTTATGTTTGTAATATTTTTACAACTTTCATATTTCATATCATTCTTTCGGTGGATGCCTATCTACGGTATTGCTTTGGTTACGGCACTGACTTGCTTGCACCAACGGTTTCGGCAACATATTTTGGTACTATAATTACGATACTAGCTTCGTAGCTGTAAAAATTTAGTTACGCTAGCCGTTTGGTAGCACCTGATTTCCAATTTTGGCGGAGCTTCAGTAATGTGTTTTTCTGTTCGCATTAATTTTCCTGTAATATGCAGCAATTATTACCCTTGTGTTTTCCAATTTATTCCCCCGCACATCCTGTCCTAGCCACCAGGTACTTTATATTTTGATACGCAGGTATTGTAAGCAGATTTCGTTGTAAATCGACCAGCACAATATAGTTGAAATCGTGAATACTTGCTCTGATAGTTGACTTGCCGGTGTCTTACATACTTGTTCCATGCTCTGTTTTTGTCGGCTGGATCTATCAACCTCGAACTCAGAGTCATCATACCTTCCGCTGTGGGTCGTAGACCATATTCAGCACCGAATTGATAATCAAGTTCCCATGATGTTGCCCCAAATTCTACAAACGGGAAAAGGTAGACACATTAAAAAACCTTCCTGTTTTTAAGGAACCAGAATTACAAACATGAATAGGCGACTTTCAACTTTTAAAATGTTTTATTATAATCCAATCTACCATGATAGCAATATGCCAGTTCCAATTATCATCTTTTCTATGATAGAAAGAGGCGCGGTCTCGTATGTTAACATTACAAAAACAGAGGGAATAATAAAGCGGGATCCTTTGCGTAAGTTATTTACTACAGAATTTCGATGGTTTTCCATCAACACGGATCCTATTCAGAGCGTTAAAAGTCTTGAAATTGCTCAGGGCCGTCACTGTTTTCTACCTCTGAGTTGTCCTGGTTTAATGCCTCCCTTATTAACTGTGGCTGTGTACAAGGGGTTACAAGTAAATGACTCGAAGACCGAGTTATGCTACGCTGCTTTGGGGAGGTATTGGACTTGCATCACGAGCGTCTGTTCGTTTGGACGTAAACATATCAAGATTCCCTAGTCTTACAGAAAGCGTGAAATGAGCACTATGAGGGCTGGGAGAAGTGGACAGCATTTAAATTCGGAGCAAGTAGCGCACATCACCAAAACTATGGTGGCAGAAGCTAATACAGAACAAGTACGAGCACGAGTGTCTGGTCGGGATGTAGGTCGACTGCCTCTTTTGCTGAAGGCCGAGTAAATGATACATAATCAACCTAAAGGAAATAGAGTTCAAGAAAAAGGAGAGAAAATCGGTTGCATTGGTGACATAAATGCACGGGTTGCATTAAAGTGAAAAGCTATGAACTAGATGGCGCCAGTATGCGATTCAGATCCGAAACTAACAATACATACTTTCCAAGTCAAGGGAATAGAGTTCAAGAAAAAGGAGAGAAAATATGTGATATTCGGATAATGAGGAATGCTTAAGATAACGGAGGATAGAGAGCAGCAATGACATAACCTCGGGGATTGTACAAAAATGGCAAGCTACGAACTAGATCTCTCTAAACTGTGATTAAGATGTGCATTTAGTAATCAAGACTTGCTCCTTCGCACGCAAGTGAAAAGTATGTATTTATACGCTGCAAAATCTAGGGCATTAAGGTGCTAGATTTTCGCCACAACGGAAATTATACAAGGGCATCCCGAATTATTTTTAGAACTTATCGTGGAGACCAAGTCTCAGTTCCTTGCATTTTGCTATGCTGCTCTGAAGAGTAAATTACGATTTCTCACAACCTGACGGCAGAGGAACAGCTTGGCGGCCGATATATGGTAGAAGATCTACTTATGAGAATGGTTTCCGTGGAGGGCTGTGAGGTAATTGAGAACAACAGTTGTGGAAATGGTTATGAAGAATTAACAAAACCTTTAAAAACTTACTAGCAATGGGAGCTAGTCAACAATGGGTTCCAGGAGTGAGAACTGGAAAATTTTGTAGGTAAGTTGATAAAGTATAGGGCAGAACCCTAAAGTTAAGAGTCATCCCTATTTTCTCTTACCAATTACACCAGTAAATGTCCTTCTTGCATTTATACCTTGATATTGCACGAAATAGCGAAAACATTGTATACTTAAATGCTTTTTTGTCTAGTACTCCGTAGAGTACAATCGTCAGAAATCAAACGTAGGGAAGAATAAACCCACCTGTCCGTTTGAAAGAGCCAATCAAAATTTAGACTGCCTGAATGCCTTGTGTTCTTGGACCAATCAGCGTCCACTACAGCCAGGTACTTATGCATTGGGGAAGTTTAGATGAAACCCGTAAATGTTTTAAGGATAGACTTACTTATTGTAACACTTAAAGTCTGGGTTCTTTTGCAGTATCCTGTACCGATCATTTATACACGACAATCCCCTTCTATATATTATGTAACAATTTTTTAACGTCTCTAGTCTTTTAATTTAATTGAGATTTCTTAATGTCTGTGTTGCTACGGATTTTTTAACATGAAGTGTGAGATTTAAGCCTGTAGTATAGAGTTTTATTTTCAGATGGTTGCCTCGTCTTTCAAGACTTTATTGTAGACCGCTAGTGATCAAATAAGGGGATTTACTTGTACTGGTTTTAAAAAGTCGCAAGTTCAACTATATAAAACACGCCACGAAATTTTTAAAAAATTAATCGAAGCAAATTATAAAGAATTAATGAAGAAATAGGGCGCAGTGAACAGTGCAAAAGAACCTTGGTTTGCAAGGCAGTGCAAATTTTTATGATATCAATTAATGTCTTTAAGAAAAAGGTTTGTGTACATTTGAGACAAAAAAAAGTTTATATGCAAACGATACCGACGTTTTATAACTTTAAGAAATAAAACATCTATCCTAAATTTATATATCAAAAATGGTTCAGCAATCGGGCAATTTTTGTTTAAAACTGCGACATTTGCCTACAGTTACCAGATCGATTTGTCTCGGGTATAAGAAAAAGAGCGTTCAACCTCGATAGTCTTTAATCCAAAAAAAGGTGTTCAAATTTATGCGCTTGTCAACTGTTTTAGTTCCCAGTCCTTACGATGTGAAAGGATTTTCTAACAAGGAACTGAACTGCTGGTTTTTGTTGCCGAAATT
>JAAAKM020006179.1:0-10652 GCA_010016025.2 Alatinidae sp. Z8VKAUB7J3 | reverse complement strand
GAGCATTCTTTACTATAGGAAAGTTTATGATCTAATGCACGGATTGCCTAATGCATAAAATACACATTTGTTCCATTTATTGTGTCCTGGCAGCACGTTATTGTCTTAACTCTCAAAATCTTTACAAGAAACGTCTTTCAAAAAACTGCATTTAAGATTCTTTTACGTTTGCCAAACATATGCCAAAACAGATCATTTGTCGGAATCCATCCCAGCGTTTCTCTGTCCGAGAGTATTGCATTGATGCCAATGCTATATCGAGCAAAGAAGCTTAAAGCCTCCAAGATAGATGTGATGAATTCATCGTAACAATACAATTTTAAGCAAATTGACAGGCTTTCCGTGATCTCTTCTCTTCTATAAAGTTTAGCTAATATTTAGGCCGGTTCTCGTAATAGCAATTTTCTTGATAAAAATCACTGAACTCTCAGCTTTTGTTAAGATCCTGTTATCCTAAAACAAAAAATAGGACGTCAACACCTTTTCAAATGATCAATGCATTTAAAGTGCACCACGAGTTATAGGCGATATAAAACCTTCCATTATCATTGTTTTCCATAGACGTTTTTCAAAGTGTTTGATTTCCTGCTTGTGTGCTGATAATTTTGTATAAGTGATATTTGTATCTTTAATTTCCTTTCAGAAAGAGAAGGATACTCACAGTGGACCTTTTGGGCACGTATTTTTACTAACATCATTCGTTGGTGATGACGGCCTGGCGTACGGAGGTCATTTCGTCCTTTTAAAATCTAAGGCGCACCCATATCATGCAATCGTCGAGTTCAAAGTGGACAAAAGCTGTGTGCAAGCTGGACGACGATTTAGGAGGAAAAACATAATATACAACTTTAGATTTGCGGTAAAATCATACAAATATATTTGGTCTTTTGCTATTAAACCTTAAAAAAGGTTTCGCTCGTTTGCTCATTTCGTTAAGATTAGTGGGGAGAATGTTATCTATTGTTTTGAAGAAAAATTGTGTATCGTGAAGGTGCTCAAAAATTAATATTTCAAGTGATAATTATGCCAATGCATACCACTAGGGGTTGGGGAGCTTTTTTGATATGTAATGTTTTTCTATGGCAAAGAAAAGAAAGTGAACGCTAACCAAAGAGGAAATGAGGACAGGAGAGTAGGCCTACAATGAATTACAGTGAGATTAATTTGACATTTATGGCACCATATCATACGTAGCCTTAAAGCAGGGTATTATATCAACGAGTATTGCAAAAGACGCAACAGAAAAGTACGTCTGATCACGGTAGGAAACACACATTCAATGGTTACTTAAAGCTAAGAGGTGTTCAATTCTTGAATTTTACGCTGACACACAGATATTGAAAGGGAAAGATGGTAAAGTCAAAATCATGTATCTCACTGTCTTATTTGCAAAGCTAAAGAGACTGAAAATTAACTAACAAGGTGCCAGCAAAACGATGCTGGAATACTTTAATTAATATTTGGTTGTGCATTGAAGCTAAGGATGTGCAGATAAGAACTTTACCTAAAGATTCTACAAAGTTTCCGCCCTTAGTGAAAACGGTAGAGCCAAGTGATAGGCATTCTGCTTGGCAACACGATGAAACTACTCGTTAACTCTGACAGATCTTTTAATGACTGGAAAACAACTTTTCCTTGCTGTCTGACAGAGTAGGTACTTACCGATTTAACAAATAATCATGTTGATTGTTTGAGTTACAGCATTTGGAGTCTTCCAAAGTAATTTTCAAAAATACCTGGAGGTGACTCGCAGGGGGCCCTTAGCTAGGAGAGGCATTCCATGGCAATGCCCCTCCATATTTTAAGAATGCCCCGGTTTTTTATCCACTCATGAACATTTTGAATATAATCTTGGCAATGAAAAAACCAAGCAAAGCCGTGCGTTTGGCTACCGTACAGTCTTGCTGATCTTGCTTTCAGTTTTGCAAGAATCAGCCACACATTCTCTGATACCAAGACAGAAAAGTGGAGGTATTGTTTCTAGTCATTGTTTTGTGATTGGCTTAGCTTTTGGTCCTACAATCTGACTAAAGTTAGAATCGAGTGACCATTTATCTTTGATATCCATAAAATAGCATCTGAGAATGCACGACAAACAGTTACAGCAAAATGGCATGTCAAGAAAAGTTGGTACTTTTACCATGTCCTTGGGTCGGAAGTGCACACTTAAATGCCTCTTCTTCAACAGTCATTGAATTAATGTAGTAGTATGATATATTCCCTGAAACTAAGCTTTGTGAGTAATCTGGGCTTCTTATATTCGTTCGTTTTTTGCAAGGCTGGTGCTGCAGAATGCAGGGGATCTATAGTGCAATAACTTTCCCTTATGCTGCTTCCTCGCGAGCAGGCACGCAGTTGAGGGCGGGCGCGGGGGCTGTGCCCGCCCAACACGCAAAACGTGGCCACGTTTGTCCCCCAGAAAAATCCTTACAGCCATTAAAAAATGGATCACTTTTGTATTTCAATTCCCTAGACGAGAAAGATGAGACGTCTGAGTCTTTTTGGGACTATATAAATTCAAAGCTCTTCCAGCCAACAAAACCACCGTGGACTTGGTTGGAAGGAAGGATTGGAAGGAAAGAGTTTCGTTTGGAATTTTCCCCCCTATAAAAATGTGACTGGCTGTGTGGCTGCTCTGGAGGCTGGTCTGTTTTTTATAAGCTTCATCGATAATTTCTAGATGTGGGAGAGAGTGTGTAGTTTGTTATATCTTTCATAATTCCCATTTTAAAGAGTAGGATTACTACAGTATTCTTCCTTTCTATGATTCAATTTTGATTACTTTGTTTACACGTCTCGTAGCCCTTCCATGACATCTCCTTCTGCTTGGATGAGTTCAGTCACCACATGGTCTTCTCCTGGTGACTTGTCCTTCTTCATTTGATTGACTACTTTTCCTACTTTACTCTTCAAAATTGAATGTTCTCTGTCTGATGATGTTACCTCGAGGTCTTCTGCTTGATCTTCATACAGGGCTTGGTAGAATTTAGCACCTCTTCCCAGTGCCCTTCCTCTGTTTGTTGCTTCAGTTCCATCTTTCACCCTTAGTATTGGAATCCCTTCCTTTTTACCTTCTGAAGACTTGTATCTTTTCAGTCCTTTGCCTTAGATCTTTTTACCACAAGATATTAGTTTTCTCCTGACCTTCCAGTATGTTTATAGGATTTGAACCCCCTACAAGAGTAGTCTTAGGAATGCTTAGAGATATCTTTGCCTATGAAAACTATTTCTTATTTCATCAGGGGAAAATAAAACTTTTGGATTTATTGAGTGTGACTGGGTCACGGAACAGACAATTCACAGTACAATATACAATGGGTAACGTTGTAAGACCAATTAAATTGATTTCATCAAGCTGCAAGGTTTGTCTGAGTGTGCTTTTTGTTTATACTTTCTAGTTATAATAGTACCTATCAAGCCTGCTTTAAGCGGGTGGAAGAAGGGGCGCCTTAGCCCTCATTTTGATTTGTCCTTCGCTTAAATCGGTTTATGTAAACATATGTATCATATATAGTTGGGAAAGACTATCCAATTTACTAGCTGTGGACAGACAACTGTATATTTAAAGACTGTTATATGTCTCAATAAAGAGCCGCAAATTATGGTATACTCGGCCTATAGCTAGGGCGCAAGGAGATATATTGTGTATTACTGTTATAGAACATACTTGCATATACTTGATAATTAGTGTACTCATATACTTAAGTTGATTAGAAAATGTTATGACAATCCACACGTTTGACACGTTAGGTCGTACCTAGCGAGGAGAAATTGCTTTTCTACACTATATCTTTCAAAAATGTTCCTCTTATTTATGTAGATTGCCTATTATAAAGTAAACATGTCCTATTTGTATCAAAAGATTCTCCCAAGTTACAAAAAAATAAATGGAAATTCCTCTGTAAACTTGCCTATTTTCTTCAATATTTTTAAACTTCTCCCTCCACAAGAATTTTCCCTTTACCAGTTTACATATACTTTCCGTGAGATTTGTTATATGAGATCATTGTTAATGTAGGGATACAGTTAGATGGATCTGAATATTTTTAAAAGCTCTCAAAACGCAAGAAACATTCATTAATTGATGCAGTGATACTTTTCAGCAAAATTGTGTAATGATTTTTACTTCTATTCAGCCTTCCTCCACCTAATGACAGTTACACAATTGAATAATAACGTGAGAGTTCTTGACTAGAGTACAGTTATGTTCATTAGTCTTTTTAAGACTTTGCTACTGTTTACGGACATTTCAAGTTAAATTTTTATCTTTTTATCTGCATTTTATTCATGGAGAATCTTCGTTTTAAAACTGTTTGATGCTGGTGGGCAAATCCTGTTTTTGTCTTGTGACTGAATGATCATGTATTCTTGCTATTTCCTTCAATTTTTTATATTTCAAGGTGACAGTGAAACGGCTCTTGGATTTGCGCCGACTTGATTTTCCAGGATCATACCCGACCTACCAAACATATTTTCTGTTTGAAGATCGAGGTCGCTACTATATTACTCATGTACCAAATAGATGTCGTGATTATCAAGAGGTACACAGTTTTTGATTTTCTTTATCGAATATTACTTTAATGTAGATTATTTTCAAATATTTCCTGTATGAAAATACTTTTAATAGTAGGTTCTGATTGGTAGTTAGAGGAGCGATAAGTTCCCTTTGTCCAAGAGCAACGGACATCAACCATAATGTCTTCTAAGCAATTTATTATATCGGAGTACTAGTAACTAGAAGGCGTTTATTTGAATTTCACTGTAAAGGTCTGTAGGGTTCGTAGTAATAAAGAGAAGGATGTAATATTCCCTTTAGATGTGTATTCAAGGATTACTTACACACGACTAACTTGACTAACGTGACACAATACGTAATATTCACAGAATGAATGACTTTAAGAAAGTAGGTCCCAGACTACTTCACTACAAGGTCAAATAGAGCACATGTGTGCAAGCGAAGGAAACATAACTGAACTTTGCTTCTTACCTGCAACACAGCTTATTATATCACTACTCGTCACCTCAGACCGCACCTACTTTCAAATACACTTCCATTTCAAACCAGAAGACAAAATACAAATAACTAGTCAAAATGTCGTTGTTATGTTACATTTTGTATACCCCTCTGAAACTGTTACTGACCTAGAAACCTTCCTAGACAAGACGCTGATTTTGTTTCTCAACAACATAGGTTAAACTGAAACAATATAGCTTGCAGTTACCATAACCTCGTTTTATCACTCATTTCCCTCCTTAGATGGCTGAAGTGCACCTGATAACTACGAAATTTGAACGACATTTCCTTTATACAGGAATACTCATTGAATTCTCTAGTCTACCTGGCACTCCAGTTATCAAAGGCAAACAGGTCTTCAGTTCTCTGAAGAAAGGAGAAGTACACGAATTTAGGCCTTATTTGGAACGAAAGAAAACGTCGAAGCTGAAAGTCAAAAGGATTATCGCTTTTGATTATAGGGTTACCAACAGACTATGCTGATGGTCTTTCCCAAGACATCGTTACTAATTTTGTTTTGTTTTGTATACCAACAGGGGTAACAGGGGTAGGGGGTGGGGTGTGAAGTGGATAACTTTTTATGCTTCATAAGCAATCCTAATTCACTGGCGTTACTAGAGTATTAGAAGGATGATTACAGTGAATGGATGAAGGTGCACCAGTTGCAAAATCTTGATAACATTATTAAAAACACAACTACAACCACTACCAGCAGTTTTCATTTTATTTATGAAGTTTGAACTAATTGAAGAACTTTCTTCATAAACGAACATTGAATACAAGTAAGGGATAAAGCTCCCAAGTCACCCCCGTCGTACCGTTCTTTTTTGTATCTGCTTGTAACAGTCATGTTAATTATATTTCAAGGCAGTAAATCCAGATTACTTCAGTATTATGTAATGGGGGTCTTATTGTTGTAACGAATACCGAATTATACGGTATGCATTTTTGTTTGAGTATAACCATGTTACGCTAGTTATAAGGAAGTATGTACACAGGAATGTGTAAATAAACTTCTACAAGAACCGTTGTTGTCATTATTTAATAGTTTGGACAGGCGTTTCCCCTCTGCTCTATGCAATTTCGAGGAAGCGTACATTAATAACTCATTTCAAAGGAACACCTTGCACTTATTTCCTAATTATGATAGAGGAAAGTCCATGCAAACAGAAACCTCGACTGCTTTCAAGTTTCTCTTGAAAGGACAATTTTGTTTTGTATACAATCTTTGTACGTGGTTTAAGGACCATTTTGAAGCATTTCTAGTGGAAGAAATTACATTTGTGACCTTTTTTGTTACTTATTCCATGAGAACGGTAGACATAATTATCCCTTAAGTCTCCCATGGTTTAGTGTCCCTATTCTATTTGGATTTGGACAAACGCACTCTTGCCTTTGCACGTTTGGCAGTGATATCGTGATACCAGCCAGTCTAGTTGACTGATGGATAAGACATTATAATGACATTTTCCAGGCAAGATCAGAATACTTATATCGGTCAGCAGTAACGATTTGTCAGATGAATGTGTTCATTCATGAGTTTTCGTTAGTGCAGAACAGGCATAGGCATCCACCGGCAAAATGCATATAATACGGTCCGTTTTAACAAATCTCAACACGACCCGTGGACAGTGGGAAGGCATAGCTATTAACTTAATAATAATTGGAGTAATTGGAGCCAGTTTTATGGCTTTTTTGTGGAGAGGTGACTCTAACTACCTCGGTTTGTGAATATGCCAAAACCCTGTTTTCTCATTGTTACGTAGTAGTGAGACTTTGCGACAGGAAACTCGACTGAGTCTCCTGTCCCTATGGTTCCTTCCATATGTAGCAGGCCAAATTATTCTGTACCACAAACAATTTATTTAAAAAAAACTTTCCAAAATACGGTAGTACTGTAAGCTAAATCTGAAGTGCATGCTCTATCGCCATTGTAAACTTGCTAAGTAGGTTCTATATTCGTAGAATTGGTTTTCAGTTTGTTAATGGTTAGAAAAAGAGATAAGCTGGTTTATAAAATAGGATATTCCAAGATGAAAGGACGTGTAAAGATGTATTTATTCATAAAGATTCTAACGCACCTTGTGGCTGAAGAGGTGACTGATGAATAGCCACTCAGGTAGTCCAAAACCTGATAGACTCTTTCAAAAATGCAGTTGGATTTACTCTTTCACACGTCTCATTTCGGCATTCTGAAGTGGCCCACAGACGCTCAATGAAAGTTGAAAATCATGAGGACAGATCTTTATTGATGAAATTTTTAGTCCCCCAAACACGATTCTATTTTATTGACAATACAGGCTCATTTCACTTGTGCCCTTCGTCGTATACCAAACAGCTATCCTCGGAACTTCAAAGGAAAGACTAAAATATCGATCATGTGCTGCAAACCAGAGACATCTTTTCATAGATCGAAATTTTATTAACACCTCCGATCCATGGTGCGAAAAATTCAAAATTATCAACGGACCATCTACGGATTTTGATTTCGTCAAGATACTGTTCAATGCTTCAATCATCGCCCACAGACGATCAATAATGTTATCAATTTACACTTTCATCAGTACAACTGTCAAGATTATTGCGCGTCTGTGGGCCGCTTGACGATTGTACGGAGTGTCAGACGAATAAACTGGTGATTTAATGAAGCCTATCTATCGAAGTTTCTAATGACACCATAACCAGTGGCAGTTCTAGGGGGGAACCAGAGGGGACATGGCCCCAGGCCCTGCGTTCTTCGTGGCCAGAAGTTGAGAAAACAGGTAGTACTCAGTAGTACTCAGAAACTCAATGATATTAGTAGTTCTTAGAACTACAATGATATTAGTGATTCTCAGAAATTTGATGGTATTAGTGGTTCTCAGAAATACTATGATATCAGTAGTACTCAGATTTAGTAGTACTCAGAAATTCAGTAGCCAATGTGTTGATCTCACTAAAATTACACCTGTGTTTGTCCGTCACAAATTGCAAAGGAGAGCGTTCATTTTCAAAGCTCAAGCTAATATTGAATTACTTGAGAAACTCAACAGGGCAGACAAAGCTGACATCCTTAACAGTTCTTTCAATTGGAAGTCAGTTGTTGAGAATTGATACAATCCACAATCTTGGAAAGTATATATAGGTAGCTCGAACCTGCTCGTCGACAAATGCTACAGTTTGTGAAAGTATACTGAAGTCAGGGATTTGTTTTCTTGACCATGCTCGGCTAAAATTAGGTCATTTATTAGTCAAAAGCCAACACCCCGGCGTGATTTTGATGAGAAACTCCAGTTACTCTCTGACCCGCCCCCAAGATTTCACGCGTGTTGGACAATTCCACACCTTGGCTTTCTTAAAAACGGTTTCGAGACGTCCTCCATAACAGATATAAATGATCGCTTAGCTTAGCTGCTCAGCAACGTTGGCTTGGCCAAGAAATGCAAGAAGACGACGTGAACACAACGTGACTCCTCGTCTTCGCATGTTTCATTGCTTTTGCGATGAAATGTTCCCATTCCAAAATCCTAAATGCGGTCCAAATTTCATTACTCACATTGGCATGGGAAAGATAATGCTCTCGCAAGAGTTTGGAAAGCTGTAAGCCATTCTCATCTCTCATATCATGGGCCCTGAAATTTCCCACCTGATCCTGTAACGTTTCGCAAATGTAGGTTTATCTCTACCTAAGCATCTAACGTCGAGCTTTTTTTTTAATATTTAACGACAGGAATGACTTGGAGTTTATTGTCAACTTCATTAATAAGCACAATGATCAGTACAATACTTGAAGCCTTATTTACGTAATTATTTGTAACGGAGAATTTTGTAGCAATTTAACGTAAAACAAAAACTACAGCTTGTGGGATGATGGTCATGAGATCAATTAGGAAATGTTAATAATACATTAGAAAGCTATGTCATCAACAAAGAACCAGTAGACCATACCTTAGGAGATGATAAACTTAACTCCAAATTGATGCTTCTCCGTAACATCATGAATCATAACATTGCCGCCATTTGTTTGACAGAATGTTTTGATTACCACATCGAGATAACCTCGACGCAGAGAGAGGCTACGTTGCCATGAGAATCTTTGGGCCCAAAAATTCGAGCCCAAATTACAACAATAAAAATCACATTTGACCCAATAATCTGCTTCAATTTTTTTGAACCGTCAGCATTTTCTCCCTTCTCTCTGTTAAGAGTTTGTTAGAAACGTTGGGGCCAGCCCATAGCACCCGATCGAGGCTGGAACACGAAAGGATTTAGTAAGAACTGACAAACGAGGCTATTATATTCACGATGACTGCTAGCGCCGACAGTTTGTTGAAACCTTTACCCCAGACTCTGAGAAGGACACAATATAAGATACGGTATATAACAACGACCCATACTTGAATTTATTTTGGGGCGGGCAAGCCCCTCCTGCCCCTTAATACGAGCCGCCACTGAAAATGAACATCTCGACTTGTGGTTACTCTTTTCGTTCTTGGGTTAAAAATTACTATAACCAAGAAAATAATGTGTCACACTTTTGGCCTCCCATTTGCTCCGTTTTTCTTTTGGGTTTAGAGCATAGCAATCGCATCCAAAGACACGAAAGAGGATTACACTAGGCTTCCTCCCCCAAAGTGCTTCATATGGTTCTTTCCCTTCAACTGCTGATGTCGAACATGAATTTAAAACATACACCGCCGTATTCACAGCCTCTCCCTAAAACGCATGTGACAAACCACCGTGATGTAACATGCTCTAGCATGTTCTACAATGGTCCTATTCTTTCTCTCTGATAGTTCGTTTTGCTGACGAGAATAAGGAACTGTCAATTGCCCACAGATTCCCTTGTCTTTAAAGAATTCATTGTTCGTGTACTCTGACCCGTTGTCTGACCACAACATTTTAACTTTTCTGCCAGTCTGCCTTTCCATCATAGCTACATACTCTTTGACATATTTCGTCACTTCATTTATATGACGCATAAACTGAGAGAACTCATCCGTAAAAGTGACAAAATATCTATGTCCTCCTAGAGACTCAGTATTCATGAGGCACATACATTCGAATGGATGACTTCTAAAATACCGTTTGAACGAGAATTCGCCTCCTGAGGAAATGGTAAACGTGCTACCAAACATACAACCCTCACACACCGTTGGCTTTTCAGAAGAACTGAAATTTAAACCTTCTACCATTGCCTCTTTACCCATTTTACTTAACGTTTCAAAATAAATATGAGACATCCGCTTGTGCCATAAGCTTAAATCTTGGCTATTCTTAGCTAAACTAGCATTCTGCTCTACTTTTACTACACCTCCTTCTAATTCATAAAAATTTCTACCTTCTCTAACAATACCGCTAACGACGGGTAAGGGGCTACCTTTCTTAAAAACTAAACATTTATCGCCTACAAACTTGACAACAAAACCTGCGTGGGTAACTTTCTTTACCGATAGTAGATTCTGACTTAGTTCAGGTACCAATAACACATTCTTAATAAAAACATCTTCACCAGACGTGCTACTTCGCCACTTAATGTTACCTATAGCTACTCCTAAAATAATTTCGTTATTTGCGAGTCGAACTTTCTCTGGTGACTTTAAATCTACATACTCATAAAAATACTCTTTACGACTACACATATGCTGCGAACAGCCTG
>JAAAKM020006177.1:0-10653 GCA_010016025.2 Alatinidae sp. Z8VKAUB7J3 | reverse complement strand
CTGTGTCTACTAAGAGTAGGATCCATGGTACATATTGCGATAAAAGCATTAACACTTTTGGAATATAACTTTAGCTGTGCAAAGAAGCATTAAAAGTCCCTGCCTGAGTATGATTACATGCAACTTGTGAGTTATACAACAAAAATAGTGTGGTTGTAACTAACTATCTAAATAGCTGTGCACCTTTATCTGTATATATGGCTCAACCTGTCTGTTTGTTTTTTCGTTGCTCTTCCTCTCTGTTTAACCAAATCCAACCAAATTTCGTGGACTTGGTGTTGGAATCCATGGACACGTTTTAGGTCGATCGGAACCCCCTCGGGTTGGACCCGGGGATATGAATGTGTGCTTCTCTTGTCCTACTAGATTGCTTAACCAAATCCAACCAAACTTTATAGACTTGATGTTGGAACCCACGGGCAGGCTTTAGGTCGATTGGTGCCCCTACCCCCTCGAGGAGGACCCGGGGGCGTCAACAAACTTTGCAACTTTTTTCACGCTAAAGCAGGCCGAGTTTGAGGTCAACGCGTCAAAAAACAAAAACTTGTAGCACCCCTAAATAAGCGCGTAGGGAGGAGTCCCCGAGTTGATCTGGGCCTTTCCACTGCTTCAGGGGCTATTACATCCCAACAGATCTTCATTTGACCTCAAACGAGTTCAGCCTTATTAATTGTTCTTCTGGAAAAGTTTGCGTTCCGTTTTCAACCAGTACCCAGGCGATGCCGTGTATTCCTGCTAGTTGTCTTATAAGAGTTCTTTGGGGAGGGCGCTTCTCTGAAGCATAAGAGCCACATTTTGGTATTCGAAATTGGAACGCTGCCAAGCCCTTCTTGCTAAAAAGTGGTTTTCTTAAGAATAAGGCGTATTAATGAAATCCTTGTTACTATTTTGAAGAAGTTTTTGAACAAAATATACCCGTGGATAAAATGTGTGCTGACACTCAATGTGAATAGTCGGTCAATCAAAACGCTTCGTAGAAATACATCAAACTCATTGAAAGTTGAGTGCTCGTCTCTGAAGTGTACTGAACACATCCAAGTGTACAATGAAAATAACCATGGCAAAACGTCAGATGTAAGAACAAGGTAATGGTGGAAGCAAATCTTATGTACACGCTACTTGCCATGGCACTACCGTTTCATCAACCTTTTTGCAGTATTTAACTGCATGCCATGTCGTTTATTTTGGCTCCGCTTTTCTTACATTACCATGACTGTGCCCTTACTTTTTCATTGTCATATGAAAGCGAAAGTAAGTAAACTATCAATCATTTACGTTTGTAGCATACATATCTGGGAGTGTTACACTGCCACTATCAGATTTTAATTTTAAAAGGTACTAAAATGACTGTTGGTCCATTAAATTTGACCTTTTTGGACCTGACTTTTCCACCAGGAAAGGAAACGTTGTCAAAGGCTTTTAAAAGTCACTAACGCCTCTGCCTTCTGGCCTTCACGTCGGTTCCCGTTGAAACTAGTCTATGAAGGTACTGACAAAATACAACCCTGTCCTCTGATCAATAAACAACATTTGGGTCGTTTTCAAATTTTAAGCTGCCCTGTTAAAGATCATTTATAGCAACATTCGCCAATGCACAAAAAGGTCTATACAAGAGGCACATGATCAATGCGGAATCTTTCGTAATAATTTTGCCATATAATAGTTATAAACATTAGAAAGGAAATAAGTACTTATATCGTAAGAGTCTTGACGCGTATCTACATATACGAACAGTATGCTCTTTCAAGCTGCTAAAATGACTTCTTCCGCTGTAACATCAATTGGAAGATTTAATCCCATAGCAGTTATACTAAAGGCATATCTACAAGAAACAAACCTTTATTACCAGCTTCTTCAATTGCTTGTGTTGCTATCCGACTCTTTTTCACTTCAGCTGATTCCTTTTCATACCTTGCCAGTAAGTAAAATAGCCTACATATCGGAGCTGCCAGTTCACCCAGTGATGGCACTCCCTCGCAAGCACTAGAAACAGTAGAGGCATAATTTTGTTCAAGAACTAAGGAAAGAACCAGTTCAAACAAGATGAATCCGCCAACGCTATTCATAACAGTCTCGACGATTCGTGGTGCTCTGTGTGGATCGAGGAGAATATGGCTAATAGCAATGTTGTATAATTCTTTGCAATGTCCAACAACCAAAACGATATACTTGCACAAAACCGAGGCAAATGCTTTCAAATACGGATTCCAGTCCAGTGCTAAACCTACAATAGAAAATAGAATTAACAATCACAAATTGAGTCAAGTAGCTCCGAACTCTAAGTACTGAAAGAATATATCTTTCTTCCTGCTTCTGCGCTAATGCATAAGCCGCAATTTCCTAGTTCGTCTTGGCTCATGGGCAACGCAATCAGTGAACATGCTTGCACTTCTAGCACGTCACGTGATCACCACTTTTAAGCAATGCAAAAGACGTGGCAACCGCTATATTGCCTACACATCGAAATAGCATTAATGATGTTTACAGTTACGAATGGAGGGCATTTTAAGGGGGGGCTGACGTGACGCTTGTGTAAGTGATACAGCAAGTTTCCCTTCAGCTGATGGTTACATTCCATGAACTAGTCCGCAAACCAGTAAGATTTAGTGCTCTGTAGGTAGAATTTGATTACATTACATGGTACATGTCAGTATGTATCGCCTTCGGGGTATACCTGATCTAAAGGTTGTGTGTTGGGTTTACAAAAACATTGCAGGGTCTGACTCGATGTAAATAAGGATATAATCATTGCAAAGGAGGTATATAGCAATAAATTCCCTATCCAAAGTTGTTTCCTACTTACATTTTGGTAGCCAAAATTCCGAAGCAGGACTTGCCGTAAATAGCTTCGAGAACAAAAGCTGCTGGAACTTCAAAATCAATGAAAGAAGAATTGAGCCTCTACCACGGCTCTTCTGTGCAGAGTTGTTGCTACCATCTTTTAAGCCCATGACTGTTTCGTCCTTGCAGATTTCCATCATTTGATCAATAAGCAGTAACAGTGCTGCCATAGCCTCTTCTTGAAGTAGTGAATCCTCGTTTGTTGAAGTCTGACTGCGTGAAGGCAACGCATCAGTAAGTGCTACTTTCAAACCATCCATATCAGACAAGCTGAATAGAAGGATACTTAGTGTGAGTCTTTCACCTTCTGTCATAGCTTCATCTACAAAAAACGACAAAGTAAAGTGATAGCTATATTTCTTTAACATCTAAAAGGGCACTTCGGCTAAAATGGTAACGACTCAAGTTACAATTATCAGCATATTAGACCTGAACGCGTAGATGGGCCGGAACGCGTATGTGGACCTGAAAGCGTAGATCGTTTACATCTTCTCCTGGTAAAAAGTCCTGGCTTAGTACCCCGTAGTTTGTAATCCTTGCCACGAAGGTAGGGATATATTTGTAGTTACTATAAAAAATATCATTATATCTGATACGAATGAGTATATAGAAAGTCCTTGGAAATGGAAAGATAATTGACATACATATTGGGTTATGTTCTCATCTTAGCTTTGGATGCTATCTTGCATCATCTACGGAGAAAATTAACTAATTATATGGAAACAAAGTCCTCAAGAAGATAAAAATTACAAAGTGATATAAATGGGTCTAATGATAATAATTTCGAGAACAAAACAACGAGAACAAAATCAAAATAGGGGCGAGGTGCGAGCTAGTTCAGTAGATGGTGAAAAGTAGGTGCATTAAAAGTAATCAAAGCGAGAAAGCAGACATTTGGAAATTTAAAAAGGGACTGAATTTAGAAATTAGGGGTCTTTCATGAATACAAAGTTCCAAATTAGTTCCAAATTCCAAACAGCTACTCTGATAAGAGAGTCTTTGGATACAAAATAACATCAACTTTTAAAGAAAATTGTTTCCCGAGTACCCATCTTGGACACCCGGGTGATTGGATATAGTACCCAAAGATCACACAGAAAGATTCTACTTATTTTTTTTAGGTCAGGTATGAGTGCACATATAGTGGAAGTTAATAAACCCTTTAAAACAATAACTGATTAACTGCAACGTCACTGTTGACTTAGCAAAATATCCTTTGAGCTCACTGCCAGAAATCACGTTGATGATACATAAGGCTTTAAGCAGCTTTGTATTTGCTTCTAATGGAATGCTTCCATACTGTCTGCGTCTTTTAAGATCAACAAGTATAATACCGGTACCTGATTTTCTCAGCAGAGTTAGGATATGGGTGATCCTTTCTATCGACGTTGGTAGGAGAACAGACCATCCTTGAACAAACACATCAAGAGCCGCCTGTTTAACGACTTCTTCGACTCCATCCGTCGATATCATGGTCATACAGAAATTGGTTAGATCAGGAAGCGGATATTTCCCTCCATCTAGTCCACACGTGGATATGTCAATGTTACACTGCACAACTGCCATGAGCTGTAAACAAAAGTTTGGGATAAACATAAACACAATGCCTGGCGATACGCCATTAAAAAAAGCTGAAATTGCTAGAAAGATCCAGAATATCAACAAAGGCCTCCAGGTACAATGCTACTGACGCATATTCCTGTGATAACTGGGCTCGGATAAAACGATTACAAAACTTCTTCTCTTGAAGCTAAAATGGCCGTGACTCGTAACCCGTACGCATAAACACCAAAAAGAATCCGACTGTTGCACAATTTGAAGGGTAGTGCCACCATTTGAAACGATAGCCTTCTACTCAAGCAATCATGACACACATTACAAGACCAAGAATGGCGTCCGCAATAAACAAGTCAAGTTTCAAAACATGCATATACAACGTTCTTTGAGAGTAGTATATGTGAATACAGACACATGTGTCTGTTTTAAAAACCTGATCAATTCAACGCCTTTCTTCTTGACGATACTTTCAGGCAAGGGCGGTCAAGCCTTCTTACGGTGGGGGGAGTTATCCTAGTGGGACGGTACAGGCCAGGCAAGCACGGGAAGAGTCAATGAAAATGCAGAATTCAAAATAAAACCTTTGAATTTCAACTACAATATTCCACCTTGAGAAATAAATTCCAAAGGGAAAAAACAGCTGATTAACGTTAATAGAGCGGTTATAGACTTATCTATAGGCGGAAAAATTGAATTTCCCTCCAAATTTGTTTATTCTTTCTCATTGTTTTATTTTTTTGACATTTTTATATTACTTCCTTCGCAAATCCGCTTTAAACAAAAGATCCATCACATAGTTCCTTGTCGGCCGGAAGTTATCTGCTTTACGGAGATGTACCTATGCAATCACTTGTCGACAATAACACGGAAGAAAGAGCATGCATCTGTAATAATTGTAACCGATTTTTAACAACTATTCATGCTGAAATAAGTGTTATGGCTAGCACGAGCTGTCACCGAGGATATTACTAGTGTTTCTATAAGACTTAACCAATAAAACGCCAAGCAAACACATGATCTCTGTAAGGTAGGTCTGCAATACAATCTCCCTTCTTAAATATTTTATGAAGGACGTATACTTCAAGCAAATGTATACAGAAAAATCACATTGCATCTGCATTGTAGGATGCTTAAACAACCTAGGGAATGATTCTCGGGGCAGCTCTGGAAAATCATTAACATGTGGATCGACTGGCATACACAGTTGGCACGTTTGCATATTATTTTCCTAAAGGGTCTGGAACTACACGCATGACTCCTATTTTAAATATACCGAAAATGCTCTTCCTTGGTTTGTGCTGGCTTTTGATCTCCTTGTATCTAACTTTAAAAACTGCCTTGCTTTTGTTTTACTTCACTTAAGAATAAAGTTTTACGCTGTGGAAATATTTTAAATGGGATAAGAATTCATGTTACCTGTACTTTCAGAATATTGAGTGTGGCAGTCAGAATATGCTTTTGTTGAAGTGTAATGGCACGAATGTTCTCTGCACTGTTGTCGTCATTGAAATACAGTTTAAGAATATCGTTGATTCCCTTTAAAGTGTCACTGCATACATCAACGCAAAACGGAATCTGTTTCTGGATCTTTCTTGGAAACGCTGAATACCAGACGTATGTCTATAAGGCAAAATTAAAACACTTGTGGTGTGATTATACAGGTGTATTTTTGCGCAGACGTATACTGGTGGGGCATACGCACAGTGTAAAAATATGTAGTACTCATAAATAAAACACAATTGCGACTAAATGGCAGCTCCTGCCTTGATAATGTAATGGTCTCCAACGGTATCAACACCAATGTTGGTTTTAATACAGTTGAAAGTGGGAGCAGAATATGTCAGAAAGGTTATATGTACACGAATTATCCATCAACTCAACTGCTTCATGCCATTCTTCCATACCTTTGCCGTAATATTTTGAGCAAAGATATTTGGAAAACAATGGAAGTATTTGCACCATCTCCTACTTATGCAACTTTAGTGGCATTTGTCACAAGTACCATCACCTCTGCACTGATAAATAGGGAGGAAAACAAATTCCGAAGGGATGTCTCTTGCAATCGCAAATGAAAGTAATTTTCTACACTCAAAGTTCTCAGTATGAAACACTGTGGGGAAATTCATACTTCAAAAAACGTTACAATTAAGCATTACGACACGATTAAACTTTGAATCATACATACAATTAACATCAGTAGTTGGGAGGGTTAATCTTAGTAAAAGAAAGAACTGCAGTAACCTATTCCAAAAGCTTAAGATCGTTAACATTATCCCAACAATACACCAAGAAATGACAAATAGCATACATTGAGAAGAGTGAAAGGTAGTATCTTGCGCAAAGTTTTCGAGATTAAAGTATCCCTAAGAACGCCTTTTATAGCCATGAAATGCATGAGATAGAAAAGGAGTATTATAAGATTATGTTGAATAAAGAAATTAAGAAATAAAAATGACCGAAGTGAAATATACCCATATCGAAATTCACTAGGACCCAGGGAGACCAGAGACCGAGTTTGGCTCGATTGCCAACTTGAACCCATAAAACCGATACGTCTCTTAGTGTCTCACAAATCTAGATCAAGTGTTTGATAAAGCTCTTGATTGCAAAGTGAAAGAACCTCATTTAATCGATAGTGACAGAACTGAGACAAGGCAATGAAGACTTGACATGGAAAGATTGCAATAGGCAGTATACTGGGACCAAAATTCCTTGTAGAAAAAATGTATGTATAGTAACGTGTACTTAAAGATATGTCTGAGAGATGTAGCTGACTAAGCGACAATTCAATGGGAAAATGAGACAAAGATTACAACCTTGCACGATCCTGCAGCAACATGGACCTCACTATTGTTGTCTAATACCAGCACTTCCCTTGGTTCTCGCACACATGAATCTTCTTCTCGTTCGACATCGTTAGTTCCCCAGAAAAAAATCTGACCTGTCTCAGCAACTGCTACACAGTGGCATCGTCCAGTGGCCATATTTACAATTTTCTTATTTGATAATCCTGCCACGAGCTTTGGATGTTTGACATTTTCCCCTGTACTATGGCCGAGCTGGTAACTGTCACCACGACCCCTGAATGTAAACGAATAACAGATCCACATCGTATAAGTAAACTTTGACAGTATTGTTAAGGCTTGAGACTAGGTGCAAAACCACAAAGTGTGACGCTTCACCTTGAATGAGATAAAAGGTCTAAGTTCATACGTACAATACCATTCTTCGACTCTCTTCAGCAATATTGAGAGCCTATCCCAGAGGAGTTGCAATTTTGTAAAATGCACCAGGCAAGTTTTCTAGAATTTACCAAATGGATTTAATATTGCAAACCTGAAGACAACATGTGAAGTTCTGTAATTGATAAGATAATTGAATTCAAATGAGTTGGTCTATATTTCTTAGTAATGCCGTGAAGTTGCTGGTCAACCTTTAAATGAAAGCTATGCATCTTACTAACTTAAAACCCTTGACCGATTGGCTAACACATCAATATATCTATCAATCGGCTGATTTCTGACGGATAAAACATCGAAATAAAATAGTAATTGATCTAGTGGTTGTATGTTCGGGTGATCAACCAATTGACTAGTTAACTGTTCCATTGCCTCGCCATTTTGACTTTGATGGATACAATTATAAACGCATGCATGTAAGGCTTCCCTGCGTGGATGAATAAACTGCTTCTTTGATTGATTGATCGATTGTTTGACTGATTGATTGATTGATTGATTGATTACTTGATCAAGATTGTTTGATTGATGATTGCTTGCTTGCTTGCTTGATTGATTGATTGATTGACCGATTGATTGGTTAGTTCATATATTTATTGGTAAACTGAACGTATAACCGTTCGATTTCACTACGCTTGCGTTAGTAAAAGTGCAGCCGCATTGACCTAACCGCATCTACTTCTGCTTTTACTCTCTGTAACTTCAGTAAGAAAGACCATTCTATCTGTTCCCTTCTAGCCTACTGCTTTATGTAGATTTCCTAGCAAATGATACAGTGTACTAATGACCACACTTTATCAAAAGAATTTACTGATCTTTACCATGTATAGACTGTTCCTGATGTGGTGAGAGCAGCTGAGAACTCAGCACCGCAAAACACTTGCTTGATAAAGATGCCCTCTCGCAACGGAACCATTTTGGGAACCTTGCAACCCTCTTCGGATTCTCTGCCAAGTTTTCCATACTCTCCATTACCCCAAGACCATAATTTTCCTGCAGATCAATACAAAAATTATGCAGATATATAAGAGAACATAAAACGGCACTGGCATCCACAAACAGATATTTAAACAGATAAATACGCCAAGTTGTGCTCGGTAGAAGCTTCTTATTTCTCGCACGTTACCAGCAATATGGAATGCTACGTCGCCATTCTTGTACGTAAATGTTGGTCTATTTACACAAGCTGGGGGCTTATTTGCTCGGAAAGATATATGGCAATATAACTAACCTGTGTGCGTAAAAGCTTTCGAAAAACGAATAAGTAAAAATGCTACACAAAGTACCAAGACAAGTCAACGTTCTCTTTCGCGTTCTTCAACTGTACACAATCCACATTCATGACCATTGTAAATACAGAATCAATGTCTGCTTATCGCTATAGTCTACTTCTGTTGGGCTAATAGACAGAAGTAACTTTCGCTAGAAGCTTGCAATAAACTTAACTCAGAAACGTTACTTGTTCGTTAAAAATAAACTAAAACCTTTCAAGAAATGGCAATAACGGAGACGACCAAACAAGTTAACTTCCTTTTTACTAACCCTTACAAGAATTTTGGCGAACGGTGTGTTTTTACCTTTGTCAAACTTCATAAATTCGAAAGGAATAAAATTAATCATCCCAAATACCTATTTCAGTTTATTCGACTTTTTTATGGTAGACTTTTTTATGGTAGACTAGGACCCTTAGTTTTAATCTGACTATAGAAAATTCATGATAATTGATCTATTTCAAAGCTTTGTAATGTAAAATATAGACAACTATCTACTGGAGAAGTACATTAGCACCGAAATCCACCACTCACCATCATCTGTTGATGCCAACGTGTGCCCACTGTCACTTCCGCAAGCAACGTGTACCACAACATGTCCCTCAAGAACTGCAACTTTCTTTGGGCTGTATTGATCCTCGTTAGTACCTAAACACAAAAACGCCAATTGCTTCATACGGATGCGGAGGACACTTGCGCACGGTCATAGATAACAAAAATTATTATTAGTGATTTAACACAGATGGCTTACCAGAGCACATGAAACACATGCACTCAAAATGCGGCGACGATTTTCTAACTTTTCGTGAAGATTGCTAACTTGCTTCTGATGGTCATTGTAAGGTATTATGTTGTCTGCGAGTGATTAGGGTATTCAAACATAACACTATGTATCTCAACAAAAACAAACTGCCACAGCATTGATTATATACTAGTAACAATATACTTTTCCGCATATCAGTTTTATATGTAACGTATAAAATGTCTTTTACTTATCAAAGTAAAAATTATTGCACCAAGTATATAAAATGCAAAATATTTGATGCATCTCAGATCACGACTGTCAGGGCATTGCGGGTTCAAGTTCTGCTTAACGCCTGAACATTTCTAAGGCCTGCAACTCCATGGGAGTTTTTCTGATTTGGGTAAGAACACAATAAAGATGAGCTACCCTTCCAGTCCGGCATATTTCAGCTATTTTAAGGTTATGAAGATAGGATTAGGTAAACGGTTTAACACGAATAACAATTTAGCACTCTTACCATGGCCAAGTCTTCCATTTCTGCCACAGCCCCACGTGTAAAGCTCACCATCTGAAGTGACAACGGCATTGTAATGATTACCACACGCAATCTGCATGACAGACACCGCACGCAACGAAGTCATCAAAGTCGGCTTTATCACGAAGCTGCAACAAAAGTAAAAAGGTTAATCACATGCTGTTATTTATTGATTTGTTTGCAATAAATACTTACAACATCAAGTAACACTATATGGATTCCAATGGCTTCCAAGATTTTAAAAATGTTCCCCTCGTCCTGCTGCTGAATGAAATTTTTATTGCTAACATGTGTAATGTGCGTCTTCACACTTTTTTGAGCCTCATAAAAGGCCACCGTGATCTTTTAATATGTGATTTTCATATTTATATAAGACATTTTCTCCTTGCCCGCCAAAGTACCTCCTCAAAAAATTGTCATGGGTGGGCGATTACGTAAAAAATTATAGGCAAGGGGGTGGAATAAAAA
>JAAAKM020006176.1:0-10654 GCA_010016025.2 Alatinidae sp. Z8VKAUB7J3 | reverse complement strand
TTTCTTCATTGTTTCTTTCTCAGTCTGCTCTTGTTGCCAACTCTTACCTGCTTTCATTTTCTAAGAATGGAAGTTTTATGTAATTACAATTACGGCATCGTGGTCTACACACACAACAAAATTTTAAGATGTCAAGGTTGTAGCAAAACTAAGTGATACTTTAGCTACCGACTTATTCATTAAGCCCACAGATGCCCACCAATATTTACACGCTGATTCTTGTCACCCGTATCATACAAAGCGTGCGATCCCTTACAGCCAGGCTCTACGCCTACGTCGTATATGCCCAGGAGAAGATGCGTTTCAGGAACGATCTAAGGAGCTAGAAACATGGCTCGTATATAGAAAATTTAACTCAAAAATGGTAAAACGGAAAATACTGCGAGTTAAGGACATATGTAGAAAGGACGTTCTCAGTAGTCAGAATGAAAAGAAATCGAACAACAACGACGTCCTTGTTTTAAAGTATCATCCTGCTCTAAGGCATAGGGTGCATCAGATCCTAACAAAAAATTATAATATTCTAGTAAGCGATGAAGAGCATTGCAAAGTTTTTAGTCAGCCGCCGATAGTTGCATATCGAAATGGACAGAGCTTGAAAAATAAGCTGGTAAGAGCTAAGCTGACTCAGGAGGTATACGAGAAAGGGGATTCCGGGTGCAAGGGAAGATCAAACTGTGCAGTTTGCCCACTCGTCAAGGAGACTAAAAAGTTCGTTGACAGATCAAGAAAGCGCACCTATGAAATTAGGCTAGGACCACTACGCTGCAACTCTAAATTGGTGGTCTACCTATTATAATGCAGAACATGTGGTATTCAATACATAGATAGCACCAAAACAGCTTTTAGAATTAGGGTCAACAACTAAAAATCGGCTTTTTGAAGCTATCCCCCTTAAATATAGTAAGCTTTTCTCGAATATATAATTTAAAGCCTTTTGATCTCAAATTTGGCACTTTGAATGTATCAAAATTTTCCAAAATTTAACGCTTACACCACCCCTAGAAGCTGGCTACACCCATTGTTATGTTTGACTCGCTTCGGTCGGCATTATCCCGCCCGCCCAATAAAATTAAACTGTAGGACTGTTACAAATATCGATCACACGCCGATTATAATCATCATGATTGCGTAGCGGTTTTTTTTCTGTTCTTCTAAAACAGGACAAGAGTTGTTTCAACGGGCTTGTATCTTTATGAAAAAATGCATTTACATCAATGACGGCTTTTTTATGGAAACTGCGCACTGGGAACTAAAACGCCAACAAACGTTATCAGGGTGCCTGATCACCAATACTCCCATTCAAAAGACTTTCTCCATTTGAAAAGCACACACACAAAGGCTAGCTCAAACCATAGAATGTAGAGCCATGCCAGGTTGAGAACAAACAAAATTATATATTATATTATCCCCTTTTGTATCTCACATTTATGACCGATTTCGGTTTGAAACTTTATTGGATTAATATGTATTAAAGGCAAAACTACACTGACGGTTATTTTGAAGTCATTGAGTATATTCTCTACGCGGTATGATCAAATACCGCAATCAGTGCAATCCCTTTACTTTTGTCTTCTGGGTTTAGAAATCAGTACAAGTCAAAAATCATCTGCACCCATGTGTACATAATTGCGTATTAATTGTATATTACAGGCGATGATCCCTCGGTAGATTTTCTTGTAAATCAGACGTTGGGAGTATGGAAGTAAGTCATCAATAACAACAAGTGGGAACTAATTAAAGCTAAAATTTCGAGTCAATAAGTACGGTAGGCAAACCAGGATGACAAGTTGAGGCGGCTATTGAGTAATACATATGATTTTAAACTTACTGATCACAGCAGCACTAGATAGATAGCACGTTATAACGGAGCCAGCTTACTTCCCACAACAGTCTGCAACAAGTTTTTTTTAACATTTGACACATCTCAACAGTACCAGTGGTGTACCTGACAAATTTACGTATATGCTTAGGATGTAATATTCATACATCCGAGGTTAATTTTTAATTCTCTCGACTAGCCTGAAGTATCGAACGAACACCACGGCGATCAGTTATGTGTTTTAGGCTATCCTATCAGTTTCAAAATAATAATGCCCCTCTTTTTTTCAGTCGTTTTCCCGCTTTGAGGGACTGAACTGTGAATATTATCTTTCTTGATTGTACCTCAACATTCCTTTTCTTGTCGCTGAAATACTAAATTCTACACCCTTACTTGACTCTTTCAGATATTAGACATACTGTTATCTCTACGGAGAAATAGCTGCTGAACAAACTCGTTGAGTACGAAGCACGATAAAGAATGGTAGTTCGTTTTTCAGAGGAAGAAACACACGTAATAAGAACGGAAATTGGAAAGCAAACGGAAACCTGCATGCATCAATTATGCTTTTTGTGGCCCTTTGACCTTCACGGGTTTTGCTGAAAAAACATAACTCTAAACTTTAAATGATAAACTACAACCAGGAATATGGAGGCAGAATTACGCATCACTTCCAAGAGCTTTCAGCCTGATTGAGAGAAGCTAATAGTACGCAAACCAATACGAGGTCACATTTGTAATAAACCGAGGAACATATTTTCTTAAAGATGAAAAAAAAATTCTAGTGGAAATGCAATGGCAATATATTAAAATTTGCTTATACACCCATTCGGTCCAGGCCACCTCAGTAGGATACCAAACATTTCATATTTTTCATCAGGTAAAATGGCTGCCCGTTCCTGGCATGCTGTACTTAAATTATATCAATCAAAAAGTCAGTAGCAGAGTCTGTGGTTATTCCCAATAACAACATCACCTATGTTACACTACCGAGCATTTCCTATCCCATAATAAGGAATTTTAACTTACGTTGTTTGATGACTAACTGGAAAATATCAAAAGGTAACAACACTAAAGAAAGATTTTATTACAGGTATTTTTCAGTATCGATACATACATGTAGTGCATCCACTTCGTCTCCTTCCACATCTGCCTCAAATAGCTGTGGTAACAGGTTATCACTCCTACTTTGCAATCTGACAAGAACAAGAAATTTACCTCCAAATACATCTTATCGGAAAGCAGTACAAAACACCATGTTGACGTTGCGTTGTCATGCAGTAAGCTAGTATAACGTATCTTCAAAATTCTCCAATATAAAGCATTGTCACGCAATCTACATTACTGGCAAAATCAAAGATAATAAACTAAATTTAAATTAGACAGTTAGGTTGTGAAGTTTTAAACGCAACTGGCATACTTAAAAGTAGAGATTTTTCACTACAACTTGTCACCAGAAAGCACAGTGTAGGCTAATCCATGTCAAAATGCACCAAATATGAACAAAAATGGAGAACACGACAAACTCTGAAAGTCAAAATTTCCTGAAGTTTGAACACTGACTTAGTGTAAGACAAATTTAACACAAATGGTGCAAAATTCAAGTCGTTCTCAGATAAATGTAGTTCCTCAAAGCGTTTCCCAGCCACCCGGAAAATCAAAATACAAGCCCCCTCCCCAAGTCATTTTCTTGCTGCCAAATCATAAATATGGAGGTTCAACTCTTCATCCATTTGGCAGTATAATAGGTCAACATTCAACATGCCTCACAAGATATTTATTAGCAGTTTTATAATTATCAAACATGACGAAAAAGACTGTGCAGCAAACCAGCAGTGGTATAGTCTTGATCACGTAGGCCAGTACATACGCTATCTATACATACACGTAAAATAGTTGCTGTACATAGCGACGTCAAGATAATACAGAATCTACATTACTATATTTTTATTGCCTGAATTTATATTACCTGTTGGAGCACATATCAATAGTCTATAGTTTGATGCCGAAGGATCATCTATGCAAATACAAATGTAAATGACTACAGTGTTGGATGTTATTACATGTGTACTACTTCCAGTCTACTTGCTACATAGTAAGAGAATGTCTTCTTGGTACTTTACACTGATATTTACTGATGTCAAGCACTTGGAAGGGAGTTCATACCATTCATACAAACCTGTCAGCAGCAGAAATTCAACAGGTTCCACAATTTCATAATAAAACTGTAACATCCCTAATCTGTAACTACAAACAGTATACCCATCGACTCCTTTCACTTCTACAGAAAGCCAGTTAACGCTATAGCTCTCAAGATGACTTTTAAATCTGCAAATATTAACAAAAACTGACACTTTCAACCTCTGACTAAAACCCTTAATGATAAAAGTTTTAACACTATCCTTTCACACAAACAAAGAGCCATGCTTGAAGGGTAACACCACCGACTACAAACCTTGGTAAACGATGGTAGCTTCCTGCATACGAATCATACTGATCTTCAATGATGTACCAGTCACAAGTGTAGGCTTTGATACACTAAAAGGGAGAAGTACAATGAAACATTATACAATGTACACCATTGACTACTGTGTGTCATCTGTAAACTGCAAGATCCTACCAGTTATTGACTTCAAAATGGTTGATGAAATCATAATTACCATAATTAATATCATACATATAATTACTATAATAAATGATCTTGTTACATTTCTATGCTTTCATTAAACCATAGGCCTTATATACGTTTATTTCATGAACTGAACCCAAACCAAGATTTAAGCATTTTACATATACTTCATGTGGCATAAAAAATCCTTACCAACAACAAGAATTTTTTTCAGATAAGATTTGACAATGTACAACACCATCTTGGCGAGCACATGTGGGACTTAGCATGAGTGCATTGGGCATTCATTGATAACTTTCTATTTATTACATGCCCATGCAGCTGATACATGTACATTTTTGCAATATCAGGGGTTCCATAACTCACTGCACATCTTTAAATCACATAAAAACATATTTAATTATATTAAAAGAGTTTTGAAACAAAATATTCAAAAATGGGTCAACTAAGTTTAAGTACTACTGAACCAAACCACTGGCACCTGTTAAACCCATGCTAACAATGAAAAACCCTGATAATAAACCTAATTTGAATCTATATGATAATAAAAGCTGTGAATCCAGGGGTTACCTACCAAGGATCCTCCATAAATTTTGACTTTGTCATTCGTTCGGAGTGTAGATTGGTAAGGTGCTAGTTTTATTAGCTGTCTCATAATGAAAATTAAAATGTGGATATGGGTGACTGTGAGGACACGATAGAGGGAAATCCATGCAATCCATTCAGTCAAGTCTTGCAACCTGCACCCACCTTTGAAGTCCCCCCCCCCCAATTTAACTACTGGATCTGCCACTGGATAATAATATATTTACATTATACTGTAGCTTACCTCCTGAACAGTTAAGCTGCTTGCTTCCCTGCTTGCAGTAGGAGATACTGTAGAATATTCTGTTCTCAACTGACGTGATTGCTTGTATGCCTTGTTAAATGAAAACAAAGACTATTCATATCACATCTATAATAGACATGTCTTTTAACAGAATCATATGAACACTGAGAAATGGATGGCAAGAAGGCAATTGTCAACCAACCATCCAACTTGAGTATTTAAGTCGTGATATCACAAAACATTTTTCAATGAAACAGATTCCTCACTACCTAAAAGTTGTTACAGGACCATAAAATGCCTGAAAACAAAATATGACATTCAAGACTTAATCCTGCTGTGAGTAACTGCAAGAACACATGAAAAGAAAGTGAAAGTTGTGTGTCGATAGTAACATAAACCAATGTCTATTAGAAGCTGTCTTAAACTACTTCTTGTAACTTGCGGTCTTCATGCTTACAGTATCTTATCTTCACTAAGTTAGGTACAAAGTTACCTAGTCTCTCAAACAGTACTTCACTACTTTACCAAATAAATGTTGCTTTAGCTACTGATACATGTGCCGGATAGTATAATGTGTACAATACGCTGATGTGGGTAAACTCTTCACTGAAAGCCACTGAAGACTACAATCATATCAGCTTATGGCTGGCATAATAATTACAAAATGTTATGAAAGGGCTAACAACAGCATTATGACGCCTGCTTTATTTATAATTTAGTTTCCCTCTTTGAGTTCATGGCCTGGCATTTATGTACATGGTGGTGGTTACTTGATTGTGAATAGATCTTATAAAACAGTGTTTCTCAAAGGAGGCCTAAGGAGTCCCTTTGGGGGTACTTAAGATGTTAAAGGGGGGGGAGTAAATTGAGATATGACCAAGCTAGGAGTCCTAGAGACTGGGTCACACTGTACAATAACTTTTTCTAAGCCTTCTTGTTGTTTTATCGGGGCTTCTTTATATTGTCATATTACTGAAACATTACTGCTCTGCTAACATTTGATCTTGACATAAAATTAAGCCAATTTCACAAAAAACTGAGACATATCAAGTTCATGAGCATGCAAGACTGATTATCAGTGAGCCTCAAGGTATCAATTACTAAATGACCCTTTGGAATTCTAGATCCATTGATCGATAAATTAGTTTATAAGTGAAAAGTTGTCCTGTGGAAAGTTGGCTTATAGACTGCAAGCCTGCTTATATGTAAAACAACGCAGCCTGGCACAAAAATGGAGTTTTTACCCCTTTCCTGAGTGATTTTTTTCCTTACATTTCTACAACACTACTGTAAAAGTCATCTGCAAGGGACTCACATTCTACCAACACAAAATCTGTAATACAGCTAGTGTCATAATATTACAGCAAAGGTATTTCATAGGTATATATACAGTATATAATATTTATGGCTGGTTATTAGACAGCCCCTAAACAACACAATTGCTTAGCAAAGAAAGCAATACACTACATAAGTCAAATAGTTTATGTAACTGTCTACCGAACTTTATATAGCTTTAATGTTTTTAACTTACCCTTGGGTGCCTAATAGAAGGGGAGTTGGAATAAATGGGGGGGGTGAGAAAAAATTTCAAAAACCTAAAAGTCGATGTTGAGAATCAATTGCAACTTCCTACATGTAGGTTAATACAACACAAACAATAGTTTAAAAATGTTCCCCTTGTCCTCCGTTAGTGCTAATATCTGTAATGTGCGTCTCCACACTTCTTCGAGCCTCGTAAAAGGCCACCTTCATCTTTTTAATGCATGACTTTCATAAAGGTATTTTCTACTTGCTCGCAAAAGTATCTCCTCAAAAAATGTCATGGGTGGGAGATTACTTAAAAATTAATAGGCGGGGGGGTGGATTAAGAATGCCCTGGTGGAAAACTTTTGAAAAATTAATTAGCAGGGTGGGTATGTCTATTAGGCATAAAAAGGTATTAAAGTTTTATCAGTTTATATAGATTTTAAGCATTATAGAGTAAAGCTGCAAATGCATGAAAGCAACGCAAGATATTGGATAGTCTACAACTTCACTAATGGCAAAATTGCTCCTGCCACTAATACTTGTATTATACTAGCACCAGGTTTTCAATAAAAATGTCTATGCAATAAATTTGAACAACTGCATTATACCACCTATGAGACATCAAGCATGCACTGAACATAAATACATGTACTTTTTAAAATGGATAACAGCTCAACAAAATAATAACTTACCATGATATCATCTTCTGGAAAGAGCAATATGGAACTAAGTGGATCTCTAAGAATCTCTGTTCTTCTTTGGATGAGTTCATCTTCATAACTGACTGGTTGTATTCCACATACAATATCCTACAAAATGAAAGGCAGATTTTATACATTATAAGAAAGAATGAAAACATGAACACAACTCAAACAATTTCATTTGATATGCACACACATTCCTTATAACTCAAAGTTTTGGTTGCAGCAAATTATCATTGTAAAGGCTCTATTGATGTACATGGTCTCGTTTTGCTCATATTCACGAGATTTTGAAAAGGGGTCAAAGGCAGACTGGGGGAAACTTTCAGAGGTTTTTTTCCAAAAGGCATGCCACTTGCAATAATTTTGGTATGAAAGCTCCCCAAGTTACCCGTCTTGCAGTATTATGCTCCTTAAATTTTGTTTATTCTAACCACACTTTCTAACCATTATTTGTAGTACTAATGCTAATAATTAATGCATGATTGGCTGCATTCTCGTGAACCTCTGGGGCAGACTTTTTCCTAAGAAATACAATAATATTATCCTTCAGTCAATCACTAGTAAGTTATCTAAGAAGCTAATAAATGATGGGGTTGGTTTTTTTACAGTTCTTTTACCCTTGAAATGAGGATACACAGGGTACGAGATCAATCATGCATCCAAGATGCACTTGTTTGAATAGGGGGTGTGATCTAAGAATGTTTCCATAAATTATGCCATGTGTTCTTGTTTTTGATGCCCACAACATTTCATCTATGTTTCTTTTATTTAAAGTGACAGCCATAGGACATAATCCAACTGGTACCATTGTCTGCAGTCCATATCAAAAATTCGTTATATCCATGGAGATTTCAATTCTTTAATACTGGGAGCCAGTTGTTTCTCTGTAAATCCAAGACATGAAAATAATTGAAAAAACTGTATTTTTTGTCACCTCTATCAGAGAGTGTTAAAGCAACATACTTTCTTGACCACCGCAACAAACAAATTGACTCTGCAGAACATTACTCCCGATATTATTTTGTCATTTCATAAATCCAATTACAGTCAGACAACATGATTCGTCTACTATTACAATCAGAAATAATATTGCATTTCAGGAGAATTTCCAGTTTCTTTCATGAGCATAAAGAGGCAATACTATTTTACTGCCTAAGATTAAGGAGTAGAAACCCAAATAGCTTGGAAATCAAATTCTGCAATAAAAATTCAATAGATGTTGCCCAAATTATCAATTAAGTACAGACATCAACTGATAAGCATACATTCATAAACATTGTATATCGCCAGTATAACACCTTTTATAGACATTCAACAATACCCCCATCCTGTTACATTTCCTGGTGTCATAAATTACCAATGCCCATAACTTTGCCTTTAGTTGTTCAGAAATCCACACTATCTAGAGTTAATCATGGTACATTTACAGCTACCAGTACATTTCAAGGCAGTGTAGAAATTTGCAATTTGGTTGCCACAATGTCTCCATGTGGTATGGGAGAAAGACAAGTTTGTTGTTTAAGCAACAAGGCAGAAAAAATCATACCTGTTGTTAAGTTTAAGCAAAAGCGTAACATGATTTAGGGATACGAAGCATTAAATCTGTCATCTTACAGATACATGTTTAATCCTCTGTGAATGCCTTACCTGATCCATTTCTCTGAAGAAAAGTGGAAAATTAGTCGCAACAATTCAGTGGTTGTATTTCAGTGTCATCCTATCATTAATGCACTGCAAGATTAATACAAACTTGGCAATGGCTAAGTACTAATATTTTGTACTTGTTATAGAGCCATGAATCACAGGACCTGCCCCTCAGCATTAATGGTCACTCAGTTGATGGCTATAGAAAGTATGCTATTAAGTCCTTAGTCCCAGTAAGACTTAATTTCTTGACTTTCCAATATCCACAAGAATAAAATACTTTAAAAACTTAATATTTAATTCATGAAACAGAAGCAGATGCAACCCAGATCCTTCTCTACTTTAACTTATTACTAAAATGCATTAGCAGTAGAACATGAATAGTACTGCTTTACCATCTTTTCCACAATGACTGCTTTAATGAGATTATGTCATTGTCCTAGTATACAATCCAGGATTACTTCCCTATTTGATATATACAGTGCAGTATATCTGCTGTGCATGAATGAATGCCATTCAATCACACAACAACGAATACCATATCTTCTGAGTGACAAAATAGCTGCTATGACAACAGTTTGTGCATAATACCCTGAATATGTCACACCCAATTCAATAAAGTACCTTAGTATTACTTACTAACACTGAGATGAAATTGCTTATGCAGCAAGAGAAAGTTTATCAGCTAAGAATGTAACTTAATCACTTGCTTTGCATTAGCTAACAAGTTAAACAACAGTTTAATTTCTATGTATTTATATGTTTTATTTAAGTTCTGCATATATGTAGATATGGTGGCTCTTTCCTAGCCCCTGCAAAAGGGGAGTGCCAGGCATAAAACTGTATCACTGTATCACGCATACCTGCAACACAAAGAAGTACTGGAGATTTTAAGTAACTCATTATAGGAGATTTGATCAAAAAATGTAAACACAGCATAAAATATTAATAACATGCACACACTTCCAATAATGTTTCACTGCTTATTATATACCTTCTACAGGGTCCTGATTAAATATGGAAACTTTAAAAATGAAAATGACACTTTTTATGAATAATTCACCATAGTTATACACATGGATTACAATGCTCGCTATCTGTGTACATACCAATATATATGTAAAAATAAGAATAATGACAACAAGATTCTCAATACACAGTGTCTCAGAAAACCCAGAAAACCATCATATCTGTTTCAAGAACACTTTTGATAACATTTAAATATGATTAATCAGCTCAATAACCCAAAGCAATCAATTCATGCAGATAACTCACAGGACTCTTTAAACCCAGTAAAGATAGGCTGGAATTTTCATTTAACTTCACTGGTTTTATGTCTAGTGAAAAGTGGTGCCCACGTCGACATCTTGTCTAGTCAAGTCACTTGTTATCAAGCCTTACTTATTGAAGTCAAGCAGATTTTGCATTTATATGTTCAAACTCGTAGAGCAGGCCTACTCTATAAATCTATTTTTCTATCTTGTAGAGCCTTGTTGAGA
>JAAAKM020006174.1:0-10656 GCA_010016025.2 Alatinidae sp. Z8VKAUB7J3 | reverse complement strand
GATGAGGATGATGAGGATGATGAGGATGATGAGGATGATGAGGATGATGAGGATGATGAGGATGATGAGGATGATGAAAATGATGAGGATAATGAAGATGATGAGGTTGATGAGGATGAGCAGGATGAGCAGGATAAGCAGGATAAGCAGGATGAGCAGGATGAGCAGGATGAGCAGGATGAGCAGGATGAGCAGGATGAGCAGGATGAGCAGGATGAGCAGGATGATCGAGGTGATCAGGATAATCAGGATAGTCGGAATGAGCATAACGAACATGGCGTGGATAATAAGGATTAAGGATGTAAGATAGATGACGAGTGTGATGAGGACAACAACACCAGAGATGTCGCCTTTTCTGGCTTTGTTCTTGTTGATAATAACAGTTGTGATTGTGATAGAAAAAAAAAGACTAACATGATAATAATAACGATAATCACCATAAAATTCTAATAATGAACATAGGACTGTGAGGGTGTAAATAATTGTCTACCTACTTTAATTGTACACTTGCATTTGATCCCATGTACAATAAGAATATAATGATTAAAATGATTAAAACATATCCATTTATATACAACAGTTTGACTTTGCTTTCTCAATTTATGTCTCTGATGTAAAAATTATGAGATTAAGTCGATTCTGCGTTTCTTCATCCCGGAAAGCCAACTACAGCGCGTAAAAGTACGGAGCTTTCATCAAAGTTATTATGGATTGCATGCAGGCGGATACCACTCTGTTATTATCATGCAGTCTCTCTAGCTGATCTTAAAAACTCCCTGTAAACTGAGAAGCTGACGTTAACATGGGATCTTGTAAGGTTGTATTTGGAAGTCCCTTCCTACTGATTAATTATGCTATTCCCCAAATTTTATGACATACTCTGTAACTATTTAGCTTTCCCTTGATTGGAGATCGACGTGGCTTGTCTCCCTTCGAGCAGGATAAAGCATACCTTCATATCTATTTCCATTCACATCCATTGAGATGAGAATGCCTTTATCAGTAGATAAGCTGACGTCTTGTAGTTTAATTTGCATCGATGGGCAAGTGAATCCCTCACGACCGCCATTTTCTTCGTGCATGGTTGACCGCTTTTTAGAAGGAGATGGTGATGAGTTGCGAGAAGAAATGATTCCTATAGGAGGCCTTTCACGATTCAAAGCACTGGCACCTTCCATATGATGTCGTGTGATGTGTCTATGAGATTCGTTAGAAGCAAACCTAGATGACTGTGGTGAGTGGCTATCTTTTGAGTACTCTTTGCAATAGGTACATGGGCAGGCAGTCAGGTACGGGCCATTGAGTCTTCTAAGATCTTGCTCTTGTGTCTGAGCCCGACATTCATTCTGGAAGGAATTAAATATGGAGGTTAGAATCAGCTTTAATTGTTATAATTCATAGCAAAAGAGGCTTTTCAGGAGGCGTTTACTTCTAAGAGCATCTCAAAACAGACTATAGCAAATATTAAGGCCTGTTTGGAAGGATAGATTGTAGTTATTGGTTAGAGATGCTTTCATGGTATCCTGCGAAAAAGCATTCCTCATGACTTATTTATACGGCTATTAACCCTCAATACACCACTAAACCTGAGAAACCCTTTAGAACATAAAAACTTTGGTTAAGTGATGGCAACGACATGCTTAATGCAGTGTTTTCGAACCACAGCTGTAAAAATGTGTATAACATTTGAGGTATCACGCAAGATGTGCTAAAGATTTTTTAAAGATAAAATTAACTTTAAAGCGTATGTGGTTGAGGAAACCCTTTAAAGCTTATAAGTTGTAGAATAAATTTGGAGAAATATTATCGGCATCTCGTGGAATACTGTGTGATCATGTAGTTGCTACCGCGTAACCAAGGCCGGTCTAGCTTTGGGTTAAGGGCTTAGCCCTTGGACGCCTTAATTAACCTTTATTTATTAGCCCCTCTGGTGTTTTAAATGTCTAATTAAAATAGTTCAATACCGTGCCCACTACTCATCGGAAGTGTTAGATTGCCAGACTGCACACGCTAGGGCACCCTCAAGTTTCGGATAAAAAAAGTGAGATGGTATAATGCATGTTCGTTGTCTTTAATACATTGCAGAATGATCTATCACAAGCACTAAAAGTGGTTAGAGTAAGAATTGATCATTACTAGAATTAGTATGGTGAAGCATCCCTCGTTGTATGTTCCACTACATTAATGAGAGATTCCAAAGTACCAGTAGGTCTAAGAATTCGTATTCGCTGTTCATGGATACGCGTTTGCATACATTCAGAATGTAGTTTTTCCTAGATGCATTGCGATCCTTGACAACATTTAGAAGAAAGTATAAAAGTACCAAGGAATTATTCCAATACATTTTCTGATTTACAGTGGCACGTGGCTACAAAGAAAACGATGGGATAAGGTCTTGAAAAGTGTATAGAAGACCGACAAAAGATTTTTTTTCAAAGATGTGAGGTTTATTTCTGAGATACAGGGGGCCTATCGCTTCTCGGCCTTTCAGCAAGGAATGGATGCAGTATCTCTCTCATTGATGACAGATGCTTTCCATAATCCACCAGAGGCGGCACTACAGGATGGTTGAGCCTAAATTGAGAGGTGTTGCTCTTGGATGCCCATGATAACGGTTATTTATTTAGTAAGCCTGTTTAGTGGGTTATTTTCTGTTTATCTAGGGTAGTTTTAATGTCGGGCCAAAACTCATCAGGGGCTTTTGATTGCGAGACTACTATTTGGGGCTTAAGCACCTCCCCTTTTTGCCAGGTTATGTTTTTCTCTGGCAAAGAGAACAAAAATCACTCTGAAATAAGAATCGATTGGGGAAAAGAGATAGCTTAGTCAAATCATAGAGTCAAAAGATGCAACCTCTTGTCTGATTATCAACTGCAATAAAAAACAGAAACCTTTTATTATATTTCAGCGCTCCCATCACTTTTGAATTTTGGCGCTGCTCCTGAATGGTATTGAAATCAGGTTACGGATAAACGCGGAACATCGATTATTCTTTTGCAACAAGTAAACACGGTCAACAATAAATGAAAAAAAAAAAATGTGATTGACAAATAGAAGAGTAATTATTCTAGAATATGTAAAATCTGCTTAGCAGAATGAAACTTTTACATACCCCGTTACAAGTTTTGTCCTTGCAAACCATACTCAAGTGTGTCTCTGAGTAGTGGCACGCTCTCCCGTCTTCTTGTAGAACATGCCTGATGTCCCCATCCCAATCTTTCCCTCCATACATAACATGATGTCTGCTTCTCAAAGTTTCAAGCTCGGACAACTTCCGGGGGTCAACTTCCTGTGACGTTGTTAGCGGAGATTTTGTGGGTTGGCGTAAGGATCCAGCAGCCTTTTTTATAAATTCCCCAGCACATCCTGGCGTTCCATCGGGTAATATGATAACCTTTGCTCCTTCCTGTAACAGTAAATAAAAGTGAAATAGCAAGTGCGAATTCAGATAAAAATTGATCTCCTAAGAAATTTCTTTTGCTGCCACATATCAAACTTTCAAAATTAAGGAATGTAATGAAGAGGAAGAGGTCCACAGATCTCAATAATATTGACAATAAAATTGATAAAACTCTATATTGACAATAATTATGATCGTTTGTGGACAATGAGTAAAACATTACACAACACATTGACGAAACAAAATCCATAGATATTGATGGCCCTTAATATTTTTGCAGCACGCGATCGTCTAACCTTGACTATCGAAAGAGAAACAAGGCAACTGAAAAAGATTTCATTGACTTACACGAGTGACTTCCTACACGTTCAAAACTGTAGGGTAGAAAAGCCAGAAGTATATAAAAGCCAGAAGAAAGGATGAAACGAAGAAGTTACATACTTTGAAAACCGACTTTTTGGAATCAGTTTAAAATGTTTAAAGATTCAGTCACTCCTTGTGACGGAACTGGCCAATTATGAGGACCAATTGGACTTCGATTTTTTAAATCTTTCTTTGGCCCATTTAGTGCGTCTCGTTTGTTATTGCTTCGTTTTAGTTTTACTACTCCGTACGCGACGACAAGCAGTAGTAAAATGAGACAGTTAGGGTCAATAAAAGTGAATTGTCTGTGGGGGGCACCAACTTCCATTACTAAATGTTCGTCAATATTATTGTCAATGACTTTGAGCGTCTTTCGACCGTTTAAGAAAGAAGACAAGCTGAAGTTAAACCTACTTTGAGATGCCTTTTACTAATGTTACCTTCTGTATTTCATTACCAAAAGGCTTTGTTTTTGTCATTTATTATAAAATGTTTGTATAAACAGGAATCGTGCAGAGATTTTTAGTCAGGCCCGCAGCTAGAGTTAGAATTTTTGAGGGGCTACTCCGAATTTTGGGGAGCTATTCTGAGCTTTAGTGGGTTGAGATTGAAACTGCGAGAAAAAACCTGCAGATGTTTGAAATTCGACAAGCGTCTTATAGGGGCTGACGGCAAACTAACAAGGACTTAGCTCTTTACAACTACCGTGTTTTCAGGATTTCTTTTCAGCGAAACAAATTTTTATCATGTTCTGAAGAGATATTGATAGAACTACAGTAGCTACATTCAAAAGGCAGGGATTACACTTTGGGGGTTCTGAAGACTTACTTTACCTCAGCTGGTCAGCGCGGCCATTTTTTAATTTACGAAGGTCTGTAGGGAAACAGAAGTCTATCCAAACGCTTTCATACTACTATTTGGATATATTTTAATAATAATAATGATAATGATAATAATAATAATAATAACGATATACAGGAGCTTTCCAAATTACATTGGCTCTTCATCTCCCTTAATTAAAAAAGTAGCGAAATAGGGAAATAGTGTCAATTTTTGCCCAACTTCATGTAAGATGCATAAAAAATGTCAGCAATAAGGCACCAAGGCTACCAAAAATAGAATATAACTACGGCCGAGTAGAATCCAAAACTGTGGTTATTAGAAACTAGTTTAAGCTTATATACATTGTTTATAACTAGGTTTTCAGTACTGGAGCTGTTGTTTTGATCTGTTACTTCTTTGAACCAAATCACTATTCCTACAGCAACCAAAACTAAGAAATTTCCATCTTTGTATAATATCATCGGGAATAGATAAAATAGATATTTAGATATATAAAAAAATAAGTGTATAGAGTTTATTTAGACTAAAGTTGGGAAGGAAAAAATCTCTCGCCAATCATTACACTGAGTGAGTCTTAGGGTGGGATAAGATTGCAGTAAGGGGAACATATAAATTAAATCCTGCTTTGCAAAGTTTTTCACATCATATTTCCTATAAACTGTCTTATTTCTCTCTAAAATAATGTAGTACCATTCAAAAGAAAATCTAGATTTCAAATTACCTGTTGCATGCCTTCGTAATGTTTTCCTGGAATTATATCAAAGTGTCGCTTAAGACTGTAACGTGATTCCGCTTGAGACAGTGCATGATTTGTCATGGAAGAATGCGGATGAGGAATACTTGGGTACTCACAACCATTGACAGCAAAAGGGGGGTAACAATCTTCTCTTGAGGAACTTAAAGTTGTGTCAGTATGATAGAGAGATGAAAATCGATCCCGTCTATTGCTATCAATTGCAGCTTGAAGCTCCTTTGGAGTTGAAAATCCATGCATCGAACACTCGTACGGGTACAAGTACTTCAGATACCTGTAAAAATATAAACGAATCCTATTACAGTCATTTATTGTAGAGAAACATATTCTTATTGTTAATAATATTTCAATTATTTAGCGTACTTTATTACCTGGATTTTTGGAGCCATTTATGGTCACAAATTATTTGAGGGAGGGGCTATTAGAATTTGAGTCGTAGCTTGACACTGCAAGTACTTAAGTAAAGCTTAAAGATTTTTGAATCTTGATATAGGAATTCTATAAAACGTTCTTGAAATGGCAATTAATATATTTAGATCAGAATGGCAGTATTTATAGCTTTTGTTTTATGTGTACACTTTCAGATACTCACAATTTGACACCATTAAATATATGAATTACACAAATATGAACGATTAAGTGTTTTTGCCTCTGTTAAATCTGCAGTAATTTTAAATTCTTAAATTTTAATTCTTGATTTGACCAAGAATTTTCAAGCTCTTGTTTGATTCAAGCTATTTGAATAGAATAAAATTCCCTGAAGTTAAAGTTTGACCTATAGTGCGCATAAATGCCTCTAAATTTTAGTAAGAAATGACGTATTAACAATCAAAGCACTATTTGATATATTTTGCAAAACTAATGAAATGTCCAATTGAAGCACATGCAGCACGCCTGATTGACAGAATCAAACTACTATTTTGTGAAAAATGACATGTGAAAATAACAAGCGAGACAAGTTAAACCAAAAGAAACATTAATGATACGATGTGGGGTGTAAAAGTTGCCCGAACTTTCTCTCCCCGAATACCTCCGGCAATAGAATCAATATTTCTTGCCAATTACGTTTAAGCGAATTGGCTCATCACACACAATAGGCATTTGCGGGATATCCTAGTGCTGTCCTGTGCAGTCCTATGCAGTCCTAAGCAGTCCTATGCAGTCCTATGCAGTCCTATGCAGTCCTCTACAGTCCTCTGCAGTTCCATGCAGTCCTCTACAGTCTTCTGCAGTTCTCTGCAGTTCTATGCAGTCCTCTGCAGTTCTCTGCAGTTCTATGCAGTCCTGTGCAGACCTCTACAGTCCTGTGTAGTCCTATACATTCTTATGCAGTCTTATAAAGTCCAATGCAGTGTTTTGCAGTAATTTGTTATCCTATAAAGTCCAATGCAGCCCAATGCAGTCCAATGCAGTCCAATGCAGTCCAATGCAGTCCAATGCAATCCAATAACAGTCCAATTCAACCCAATGCAGCCCAATACAGTCCTTGTAGTTGATTGCACTGCTAAGCTATGCACTTTTTCGAATGTGTTATTTGTGATTTTTGTATTTGCTCGTGAACACCAAAAAATTACTTTAGTAATTTTAAGTAAACTTGGAAGAAAATTACTCTACAACCTTAAGGTAAGCATGCCCACAGCAGTCCAAACTTAAACTTAAACTTTTACCTATGCACAGAAATGGGCTTTAAAATCAATGAAAATAGTTACGGGAGTTCATATTTTGTTTCATATTATGCAGTTCTTGATTTTAATAATGTTGCGTGTTTCGTATCTTGCGTAAGGTTATCCGGAGTAATAACACACAAACCTAATTATCTATGAATGTAAAATAGTTGCGGAAAAATGTCTTATCAATTCTGAATAGAATGGCATTTTTCATTGCTATTTTCTGCGTCACAACACTTCATGATAACATTCGACCATCGTCAAACGCAAGGTCATACATATAAAGTTTTCATCCCTTGTTATTATCTACGTTTTTATTTATCAGTTGCCCCTCGAATGGTCATAAGCAAACATGCAAGCCAAATCTTACTCACCTTTTAAATTCTTTTACACAGAAACATAAGCTTTGACCCCAAATACTAAATTTGACTTATCGTCTACGAAAATTTGCTGCAGACAGTAAAATCAAATAATGTTCATTGCTGACTTTTTTTTAAATAAAAATATGTTCGAATTACAAAACAATTCAATAAATATTATCGACTTTGCTTTATCTCAGTTAAATGTTCTGTAGTACGTGCTAGGGTTCTCAATGACAGGCGGATGTTAGATTGTGGAGTTAATGACAAAGGGGTTTAGTGTTCCGTGGTTATAACGCAAGGGGATAATTTCCAAGAGGACAGTTTCCAGGGGGATAATTTCCTGGCGGATGACTTCAAGGAGGATAACTTCCAGGCGGATAATTTTAAGAGGGATAATTTTAAGAGGATATTGATCAAGGGGTTGATGTCCTGGAACCAAAATTAAGAGCCGACTGGTATTCATTATTATGTTGATGTATCTTACATTGACGTTGTCGGCTACACGATAGATCACATTGCATGAAACAATTGCTCAAATACAATCCACAGACGATGACTAACACAACTATTTACATGTTAGTTAGTGTATAAAATATAAGGAAAATCAATTATGAATATTAAATCTATGGTGTTGCATTGAATTCCATAACTAAGATTTTCTTTTCATATCTAAGCTGCTACCGTATTCTAGAGATCCTTTTGGTATTTTACCTGTGAAACGCAGATTATACGAGCATTTCTTAATGTTTGTCAGGGCCGTAGAATTCCAATAAGACAAGAGTCCTTTATATTTCCTTTCAGTTAGGTAAGCCTGATAGATGATATTCTCCTATGTTCCCTACAAAATTTCTGTGTGTTCAAGATAAAACGTAATTATTTCGGCTTTCTATATTTAAAATTGATCTCGTGTAACAATACGGCTTCTGTGATCCCTTTTCCTTTTAATTAAAGTATCCCACAAGGTTTTTAGTATTATAATAAAAAGCATGCATTTTGGAGCAATTCACTATCTTTTTCCTCCTTCATCTAATGTTGTAATAAATGGTAGAGAAGATGATTCTGCTATTGAAACTGAAATAAATGGTACAAATGAACATTTTGAGGTTGAAACCTGCGATTAATTGTTCGAAGACGATGTGGATGATCGTCACTGAGCTTTTAGCTCATGACAAGCTGGATTGAGGTTCCTAGCATTCATTTCAGATGTGTCGAATGTGGGAAAGGAGCGCTTATTCCCATTTGTTTCTTTAACGATCAGATAATACTGGAGTTACTGATTTAGATCATAATGCCGAAGTCATTCTGAATTCAGTTGATCTATGCGACTTGTAGGAATTGAAAATATCAAAGTGAGGGAAAGACACAGCTGTAGGTAATAATTAGTCCTGCTAATGAAATCTATAGACGGCATCGATGGCTACAATTGTTAGATCAATCATAGTCCGGTCTCTTTGCGCTATAATCTCAAAAGAGAAAACACCGAATCTAATAGGCCATGGAGTAATCTATTTCATTAAATCGATACATATCAAAGAACGCTAATGACCACCTGGCGGACATTTTTGGTTAGGCATAATTGCTAGAATGTCGGTTTGATTGTCATGACTGCTCATTTGCTTAAAGAAACAGACCGACCCCATGCCTTTTATAATTAGTATATTGAGTCTAGATAGGGGCGAGAAGACCTTTCTGCTGAGTAATCTAACCTTTGACAGAATACTAGAAACAAACAGCGTTAATTTCACATCAAATATCTACCTCTAAATACCGATTGCTACGTTTTATGTTCACACTGGATGACGATCTGAAAAATTACAAGACGTCTGACAGTCACAATTGAGCAATTTAGTTGTAATGGTTTTTACGTCTATTTTGATTACTATAGAATTCCTTCTTTCTATTCCATTATTTAAAAATCTTTAATTCGTTGGATTCAAAGTACGCGGCAAAAAGTTGCTTTAGCATACGTTTTATATAGGTTTAAGAAATTTTCTTAGCGGTCCCTGATGTTATGGCTATAAAGTGAAGGTTTGCAAATTAAATAGACACATGAGAGGCTGATCTGCAACTGGCGTTTACGTAGGAGAAACTATCAGTAGAAAAAGAATGTTGTCGTGTAATAGATATTTCCGGTGCATTATTTTCAGTAGTTTTCGGTGTAGCTAATTGTTGTGCCTTTTAGCCATGTTGTTGGTTGTTACGCTGCGTACTTAGAGTTGTGCGTACCTAGAATCATTGCTATGACATTTACATGTCTCTAATGGTAATGTCATATGACCAATCTTGCGTTGTGAAGCTATGTTTTCAGTTGTCATACCATGCAGAGATGTAGTCAATTATCGTGTCCATTGGCTATGTAGCCAATCGTAATCGCATGTAACCAATCAATGTGGTTTGTTCAGATAACCAAATATTTCCACCTTTGAGCCATGTAGCCAATTATTGTGCTATGTGGCGCATTGTTGCACCATGTAGCCACTGTCTTCATTATGAAGCTTTGTGGTCACTTGTTGCGCCAGTTAACACATTGATGTCGTATATGGTCATATAACCAAATATTGCCACCTTTAGCCATGTAACCAATTGTTGCGCTATGTAGCGCATTGTTGCACCAAGTAGCCATGTAGCCACTTGCTTAATTTTAGAGCTTTGTGGTCACTTGTTGCGCCATTGATGTCATATATGGTCATGTAAGCAATTATTGCCGTGGTTAGCCATGTAGGTCAATGTTGCACCATGTAGCCTCTTGTTGTGCTACATAACTTTGTATCCAGTTGTTGCACTATCTATGTTGCTACGTAGGATAATTTCCCACAATATTTCCGTATATCTTATTGTTTCGTCGGTAAGTATTACAGTCAGTTTTTGTACCATGAACCCGGGTTTCTAATTATTGCTCCTTTCAAAGGAAAATAATGCATTGGTCATTTACGCCTTGAGTCATTGACTGTGCTACATACAAGATAATCGGATTTACATATACGCAAAAGAAGAGTGCCTAAAACGATTAACGCCAAGTAAGAATAGGTGAATGAAAAGGTATAGTAAAGTAAAAAGACTATTGCTTTGGTTCCCTTTTGGTTTTATGACAACTAATCGATGGCAAGTCAACATTCACGGGATAAGCGAAGCCAGATGGAAAGGATCAGGAACTACACAATATCAAGCCCGGATGTTTATATACTCTGGGTCAGCACAACATGAGAAAGGCGTTGGGATCCTACTAGACAAGTTCCATGCCAGGTCCCTCCTAGGTTTTTGGGCTGT
>JAAAKM020006173.1:0-10657 GCA_010016025.2 Alatinidae sp. Z8VKAUB7J3 | reverse complement strand
AACCGAGAGTAACTAGACTGAGTTTTGCCACATTATTTCCATTTCTTGAGGCTTCCCTTCGTCTTATGTTGCTCAAAGAAAACGTTAACCCAAGAGTGAGATAGAAGTCGCACTGGTATATTACAGCAATGAGGTAATAAGAGGAAAATTCCGAATTCACCGCATTTTAAGCATCAGTATACTATCAGAGGAAGGAGAGATATTTGTAGTGATAACTTGCAATACTATTGTGTTAGATCATCATTAAATAATCCACTTTTAGTTTTACAAATAATCAACCAATACCTGTTGGAAGATGCTTCAAGGTTGGCGCTGGGCATTTTCGGCAAAGCAAATACACAATGATATGGACAGGCGCAGGGACTTTCATGTAAAATCAATCAGTTTGTTTGATAAACGATCACAGCAATCAATGACCAACGAAATTCATATTAGTCCTTCTTCTTCTACGTTTCGGTGCATAACGATTTTATCTTCAGAAAAATACGTCATTTGCGGGTCCTCTGTGTACATTTTGTGTGTAATCTGTGTGATTTTGCTGGAACCGACATTTGTTGCTCATACTGATGATGACCTTGTGGTCTACTAACATTTCTGCAACAGGGGGTTGTTTTTTGTCTTAGAGAGGGGGGCTGTTTCTTGTCTTAGAGAGGGGGCTTGGGGCCGACTTGGCTCTGATAGGAACGGATGGCTTTTGAGAATCTCAGAAACACTGTCTTCTATGTAATAAAAGGTGCTCTTATCTGCGGTAGAACCTCTAGGGGGATCACTTGGCATCTTCCACAGTATGCATATAAAAATAGCTAGTTCATCCTCCTTCAACAATCTACTATCCATGGAAGAGTACATAAATATCCAAGGTATGACAGAGATGTTCTCATACAAATCAATACTATGTGTTAATTGACTTCACCAAGAAGAAGCATAGTTCCCAAGAGCTACTAAAGGCAGAATATTTGGCAGATACAGAGCTCACATTGTGTGGGTTATTCTGTGCTAATGGTTAATTGTGTGAATTACACATAGGAACCATATGATTATTTATGTCCACCTCAGCACGATGGGCGAGTGGAGCGGCATATTGCTATCAAAGTATTGAAACAATTACTTTTCTTAATGACATAAGGGGGGAGGGGGGCAGGTCCAAAATTAGCTTTGTTTCCTACATCCTAGATGCCTGGCCCCAGAACTGTTTTGCACAATAGCGTTTTCATTGCACTCCTCAGGGTATTCCTCCATTCAATAACCTCATTTGCAATACAATATTATATGTACTCCAGAGAAGAAAAGGTTTGGAAACGAAATATCACTTTCCTTACTTTCTACATTCAGTGCAGTGTAACAAATGTGACTGACATCACACATGCAAGGAAATAATCTCTGAGCAACATTCTAAATTTTTGTAATGTTTTTCATATCACAGTCATACCCACTCTTCCAGGGTCACAGAAGACCTTCATCTTTCAGTTAATTGATAAGAGCATTGACTGCTTGAGTGCTCTTGGACAATGCCTCCACAATCAGCTTAAAACACTAATGTCCTAGAAACTGTTGTGTAAGGACTGACAGATTAAATATCAATATGTTATTTGACTATGCTTAAAGAATAAAACCAAAGTTCCTGTCATCCCTTTAAAATAATAAGATTAAAATGAAGATGCTCACATCTAAAACAGCCCCCCCAAAATTCTAAATTGCAATGGCAGAAACAACACTGCCTTAACAAAGTTGACAAGGAACAGAATATGTTCGGAATAAAGATCTGTACGAGTGCCCCTTCCTCCTTCTCAATGGATTAAGTGGTTTGGGTATGTTTAGCCAGTTCCATCCAGTCTATCATAACACAAACAAAAGCATATACAGTAAGGAACATATGCCACAATAACACCAGATCAGCACATATCCTCGACTATACATAACACAAAATAATATGCACAAATTATGGGCAGCATATATCATAAAATATTCACAGCCATTGAGAAACATAAGCATGTGGCGTGGCACTTGTCTTCCCCTCAAGTATCAAGAGTTTACAAAAAGTAAATTCAAAAAGTCAATGAAGAAGAAATATATACCTCATCCGTATCCGTTCGCAAATCATCTCTGTCTTGTAGTTGCTTGACAGGATTCTTTGACGCTGCATGCCGCCCCTTGGGTTTTACCTTGATTCGCTCATCTGCATAGTTGCTAAGCCTGGGAAGGAAAGGCAAACAAGATTAGTTAAAATCCTCTTATAACTGTGACTAAGTTGAAATGTATGGGTTATATATAAACATATAGTTATATATACTCTTTATATGCCTCTGGCACTGATGAAGGCTCAGAGCCAAAACACAATTAATTATGATCAATTAATTCCCCTTACCCACTGCGCAGATGAGAAAACATGACAAGATTGACTTGCAAATTTCTCACCATAATTATTAGACTTGATGGCCCAATGATTACCACCATAGCTTGCTCTTTCATCAAGGTTTACTCGAATACACAACCCACTAATTTGAAAAACCAAACCTTAACCATTGGACCATCAATGACTTGATGGTCCAATTCTTTGGCCCTGGTCGTTGCTATCTCTCCAGCATTTCTAGACTTGAGGAAGAACAGAAGATATAAACCTGATCTCCCCAAATTTTATAATGTCTTTGCAGATAGCACCCATTTGAGACAAAGGGCTCTCTTCCCAGCCACCTTTAATCTCCTTTAGACTTTTAGAGTACAAGCATCCAAAAATCATGACAAATGCACTCAGCACCATAAGATAGATTGCTTGGTCATTTGCTCCGAACCCCAGTGAATTTAGCCCTAACATACAAATTTGTAAATACCTCCCCCCCCCCCCCAAACACACACACACAAAAAACAAACAAACTGGTCTTATGCTGTGTCATTATTGGCTGCATAATATTTTAATGAAAAAGTTACTTCAAATTTACAAGCACAGGGAAACAAGTTAGTGTCAATTAATAAAGAAGTTATTAGAATACACATATTAATCAATCCTCAAAACCTGTAAATAAAGGGTGTAAAACAATAATAGTGTTGGCTTGTCTCAAATACACATAAATTTTTAGAAATGTATGCAAGTAAACATTAGGCAATAACCTTTACCTATGAACCCACATATAATTTAGGTTATAAATAGTGGTAGGCAATTTTCCCTCCTTATAACAATACAAAAATATCAATTATCACACATATGATAGTTTTCCACTCTACTGGTACCCTGGCTGAGGAATTGCTAAACAACTGTATTAATCATACATAGAATTACATATCCAGTAAGATTACTTTATCACTTAAAGTTGCCATTAACTATTAAGTTACAAACATCAGTGTACTAGTCAACTAAATAGTGTGACATTAGAAACAATCAAACGAAGTTCAGTTCTGGTAGACCTCCATAAGACCATCTTTGCCGTAAAGGTGGTTTAAAATATATAATTGGATGTGGTATGAATTGGGTTGGGTGGGTTGTGGATAATACCTAAACATCAATTGTATATATGCCATATGTTTATAAATACCCCAGCAGCTTTCCATGTGATTATATTTGTTGGTCTATGCAACTTGGAATGTAATAGGGTACCACATCAATGCTACAATTTGCTTATATAACAATTCCACCAAACCATGACACTGCTGATTCAACTATAATACACAACACTAACACATGGGATGAGAATACATTCCCAACAAGATCATGGTTCTATGGCATGTTGGTAAAGATGTTTGCTTGGTAAGAAAGGTAGAGAAACCTGAAATAAAAATATATATTGAATTTCAGCATGAAAGTGTTTGATTAAGATATTCTAAAATTGTGCAATGCCATGAAACAGGCAAAGAAAAGCATAGGAACTGTTAGTAGCAAACTTGAAATTAACAGCAGCAGATGGTTTGTTGCCGTTTGGTTTAAGAAAACTACATGCTACTTTTACAAAGTACATAATTACTGTATAACGGAATGTCAAGGGCACTGACCAACAAGATATAGTCTACCCTTAGAGATTTTTCTGAAAATTATTATAAGAACAGAGAAGTTCCTTGGTGAAGAACTGTTTATCTAACTGTCACAAATATTCTGAGCAATGCAGTTATAACTAAGTTATAATGGGCAAAACTCCTGTTACTTTCCTAAAATTGTGTTAACAAAATAACAATGAATCCATATCCTACACTGTACAATGAGTACTATCTAGTTCTCTAGACCTTCATATGACAGCTGACAGCAGAAATAGGTGGTGTTCTAACCAGTGGTGGGATTCAAATATTTTAAGAGCAGGTTCTATCTCAAATATTAGGACTACTATAGTCATTTGGAACATGCAAGTACCATGGATTTGCAATTTTAGTAAATATATGGCTGTCTAAGAACCAGTTCTGGAGGCCCTATGCAAACAGAATCTCCACTGGTTCTAAGTGATACGCACAACATTCAACCCTGAATACCTCAATAAAGTGGTTAAAATGTAAATGTTAAGTATGCTTCCTAATGATATGTATAAAATACTTTTGTTGTGGTCTTGTTCTATGCAAGGAATCTGTCTTGGCTCTTCAACCTTCATACATTGTTTCATGAAAAAGAAATACAAAGGAACTTCCTATGAAAGAGCTGTTTATACTACTAAGGTGATTAATAGAACTGAGTTATGTTCTGTTTCAAATCACAGATTGCACACTTTTATCATGATTTGGTTAGCCAAACCGAAAAATAATTTCAAGTTCACAGCAGACCTGTTATTTATTTGGTCTACCTGCTGTTCTTACTTTGTGTCCATTTATTTTAGTTGGTTATGGATTGAGAACTATTAGTTTGAATTTGACAGAATATACAATGGCTATAGTAACTTTTTGTGCTCTAGGCCTATGCATATGACAATAAAAACTCTAGCCAACACGTCTGCACATAGTGACCTTTAATATCTCTTCCATTCAGGTTAATTGAACAAAAATACAGAAGCATGTACTGTTACCTTCAAGGCTATAGAACTATAGAACAAAACCTCATCTGTATTTCTGCTAGTCCTAAATTCTGCTTGATAATGCCTTCCCTTTTACCTTGCAATGAACAGAAGTCTCATAACAAAGAGCAAGAATCTTGAGTGTCCAACTGGTGGTGGATCAAGTAATTGCCTAGAGACACTAGCTTCAACACTCTGCAGTACACACTCATGAAGATGGGGAGGGGCAGGGGTGGGCACCACCACCCTGAGAGAATTAACTTGTGTATTCTATCCCACCTGACATTTTTATCGGCATATACATTTTCCGCACAAAAATTGTGTCTTTTTGCCTTAGTAAACAAAATTCTACTACAACTTCAAACCAATAGGTTAGTGGTAATTTATTTGTCCCAACTAGCATTTAGACTATACAATGCCACTTTCAGTTGAATTTAGCCAACTCTGACATATTTGTACCAATGTAACCAAATATAATAAATATAAAATTGAATGGATGTTATTTTTAGGATTATTTCCAGAGACTGATGAAACTTGTGACCTGCCATCCCCCACTGATATTTTGGAAATCCCAATCGCCCCACCTCTCCTAGAAGGCCAGCTCCGTGAGCAGTAATACACTCTCAGTTGACTACATCCACATTGTAGTTATCATTATTGAACAGTTTAAACCAGTAGCCTAGCAGCTCAATACAACAGTATCTTATTGGGGTGATTTATTGCTGTTTTCATGCAAGACATAGAAATACAATCAAAAGAGCATTCCATGTGTCAGGTTATTCATTGAACCCCATTCAATTGCACATAACAATGCATGTACATATACTGCATGATTTTGCATGATTACAAAGGGCCCACCTCTATTAAGCACTGTCCAATAATTATATGTACATATGCATCAACTTTGTAGACCCCATGTATTCTTGTAATACATGCAATTGGTGTTTCAATTATCTGTGTCTACTGCCTCTGCATTGTTTTAGAGTTGTATTGTTAATCAAATGATAGCAATCATGGTTACAATGATGGTGACAATAGTGATGATGATAGTAGTGTGCTTGATGACAATGATGTTAATGATTATGCTGCTGGTGGTGGTATCAGTTGTTACGTCAATATTGATGACTGTCATGATGATTATGATCCACATGACTGCAACTGATTTCCCTACTGACATTACCCCTTCCAAGAGGTACAGAACTCTCTTAAAATAATGTACCTACTTCCGCTCATATCACTGCGACAAAAAGGCACAAATACAGAAGTAACTGGTCCATTAAAGGCAGGGTTCCATATCATAAGTATAACTTTATAAGTATTACTTGGTATTACAAACATGATGTTTGCATATTATTGCTGTTACTAATTCCAGAACAAAAAAAACATAAATTATGTGAAGACATGAATTTGTTTAAAAAAACTTCATCAAATATTAACTAACATTCATACGAAAGTCTTTCTGAGTATCAATAATTAATGACATAATTATCATGGTGATCAGTTCCTAGTTCTAAATTTAATGCTCTTATAGCTGTGCCAGTTGGAATCCAATTGCAAAGGATACCTAAAATAGATGCTAACTTGATAGGGGCTCTAATATCTGTTAATGATCCGTCTGGCTAACGATAATGGCATATTGTTATTTTATATGAACTTATAGCCACGCTATGGTAAGAAATGGGATTGGTTTTATGGTCTCCTTTAACGCAAGATATTATTTATTCATAAAATGGACTACAAAACAGGCAATGCATCGTTTAAGTACACACACAGTGGGATAAATATTGTTTTAAATGTAAAACGAAAGTCATTAGTTAAATATAAACCAGAAGGAAAACTCGAACGATTTCGAGTAGCTATAGGACGATAAATGCCGTTATACTACACTGTCTTTGAGAGTACATTAAGTTCAGAAACCATCGCATAACTGACACTATTTCGAGATATCTTGCTCTTGGCATTGTATACACTTTCTTGTCAAACAGAAACACACACGTCCGTGATATTTGATACTCTAGGATAAGTATTTCCGCTACACCACAAACAAAGGTTGGTTCAATTAACGTGTAGAATTTCGCTCTAATGTTCCAGTACTTGTCATTTGATTTCTTTAAGTAAACTAAAACTACCAAAAAGGGGAATCGATTGGCTGGACGTTTGAGTGTTGACTGCTGATTAAAGTAACTTCGTAATTCAAAAGACCATAGTAGACGAGTGGGGTAATGTTGCATGAGAAAGTTTGTTGATATTTGTCCTCCTTCGACTAAGAGCTCAGCAACCGGCATGGCTTCAGAGAATTTTCACCTTCTTGTAAACAGTAAGCTGGAGATAGGATAAGGATTACGCATATAAATAAGATCAAAGCCAAGCTTACCACCTGATCTGAATTAGAGTTAAGCAAAGCTTAACACTCAGTGAAGTCCAGGTCCGCACTTGTGGACAAAACTTTTTAGTAGAACATCGCGACCCGAAAATGCACACCAGGAAGAAGAGATAAAAGAAAACAAAATATAGATGGATGATCTGAAATTTAAGATTAAAAGGTGTAGGTCATCCTACTACATGGAAGCGTGAACCAGCCCCACTACGAAACCGTAAAATAGCAACACTGACAGCTAAATCAACTTGATCTATCCGAACAATAAGACGACCAACTACAAGTTTAAAAGCCAATGATTTGTATGAAAATTTAAATACTTAAGTTATGCACCGTACTTCTTGACGCGAAATTAAAATTAAAATTATGAAACTTGACGTCAAACGTAACTTGCCATGAAGCCACAATCACATTTCGGTCATAAATCAAGTGAGCGTTTGCACGTATACCAGTAATTAAAGAAAACCTTACACGTCTCAAAAATGACAGATGCAAATGGCCCATACATTATTCCTAGCAAAAATGCTCTATGTTTCTCAGGTTACAACAGGGTAGTGTTGACAACCCTAGAGCGGTTTAATGGAGTGTTTCACGTAATGTAAGGACCCCGGTACTCTGTCAATGCAGGGCTTGAAGACGGGTCATCATTAATTGCATCGAAAAGGTCTCCGTCCACTTTCTTACAGCGATCACAAGAGCCTGCAAAATATACTTTTAAGCGTAGTGCTCGCTTCGTTTAGTAATAGCAACTTGATTCCAATAAAAGGATTATTTCTACAGGGCAGTAGTACGAAACACTGTTACCACTGAAGCAGAACTTGAAACTGTATTGGTAGTCCAGAGTCTTTTGTTGAAAACAACGCTTAGAAGTAGGCTTTATCAGCGTACCTAGGGCTGGGGGATTGCAGTTGCCTCCGTTGCAGTATTAACGCGGATTTCTAATTCGGTTGAATTATCAGAAAACACAATCTGCTGTTGCTTAGCTAAATTGCTCAAGCGATTTATTTCTATTAACTTCTATGGAATCGTTTCCTTGTTCATCGAAGCCCGAAAGTTTACCGTGTTCAAAAGTATTCCAAAAACCAACTTATACGTGATAGGTAAATTGGAGTACCCTAAAACTTTGGCTTAAGTTACACCAGACCTTTGGAAGTTGTATGTTCAGCTCAGGTGCAATAAACCACCTGATATGACCGCATGTTAAATAAATAAGGAAATGAGGCGATAGTTTGTTTCTTGTTCTAAATCAAAACAAAGCTCACTAAACTCACCTTTTGATGGGTGCAGAGGAAATGAAGTCGAAGTCATCAAAATTTTCTACATCTTCCATGAGGGCACGATTAAACTGATATAAAATTATCTGGAACTCCTATGCTTTACGTAAGTTGAGTTACGAAGTTAGTTGAAACTCTCTCGAAGAGGATACGGCTGCGTAGGCAACGCTTCCCACACAAGCGGCCCCACATCGGAACAACAGCGATGTTTCCAAGATCAGATCAAGACGCCAGTGGTGAAAAGATCTCCTCGATGATATAGTAAAATCCTGTATTTCCTGGTTATGAATCTAATCGTTTACCTTTTATGTTAATATCGAGTTTGATTACTTCGTGGCTAGCCCCTATCACGGATAATCACGCCCTTCATGTTCCCTTTCATCACAGCCGCCATTTATTTACATTGAGGATACGAAGAGCGACGAGCCCTGTGTTTATATGACAGAAAATCACAGGGAAACCAGAAGAGGATTTTTGGCGGGAAATTTGAAATCAGAGTACCCATGATGACAATTATCCGTCAACAAACTTCTCTATCATCTATGAGACAGGGGAGGTTATTTAAAGAGGGAGGGAAGCTAAAAGTACATTATAACTGCTCTTCTCCTTTCCTTGGGCAGCCGTTGCTTCAAGCTGTAATAAATATAAAGGACTAAACCACTTATCCCAAAAAAAGTGCAAGATCTCTCATTAAACAACAGGACTCCTTTGGGGTTTCTGCTGAAGTGATATGATAACCGGTGAAAACGTGCGAGATCTCTTAGGAGTGGTTTACCTCGAATTATAAGAATTGCAAGAATATTATACGCTACTAAAACGGAAACGCTAGTTAGGTCATAAATATCTTGGTTACGTGGTGGCAACGACATGCTTAATACAGTACTTTCTTAATGCCGCTTCAGAAACGTCTACACTATTGGAGGTATCACGCAAGATAGCTTAAAGATATTTTGAAAGATCAAATTAAGCTACAAGTATATTGATCGAGGGAAACTTTTTTTAGGTTATAACTCGATTTCATTAGAAATATTTTCAGTGTCTTGTAGAAAATGCTGTGATGGGTATGCCGTTGCCACCGCGTAACCAAGACCATTCTAGCCTTTGGTTTAGCAGCGTATACATACTCTAACATATAATAGGCACTATATCTCCAGCGATGGATGACTGTGAGATAATGTGTTAACTGGAGAAATAGAGTATGTTAACATCAGAAGTCAGCTAGCACACACGCCGCGATAGCGTAGGCCATGGGTTCGAGCCCCGGTGGTCGCATATTTTCCATTTCCCATGTATCTTTTCTATACTGATATTTTAAAAATCCTCTCCTCTCGATGAGTCTTTAATGTGTTGACACATTGTCGTCATCTCAACCACTATTCAAAGCATATCACTCCTAAGTCTCACTGTATTTAAACAAATAACAGTGCTGCGTTGATTTTCAACCAACCCAATTCAAACGCTACATACAAAACTCGATAAAAAAAAATACAAAGTGCAAATCAACATAAGGTAAGGTGACGAGAATATGCCTTTCTAAAAACAGCTGCCTCAGGAGGTATAGTCTCGATTTTTATCAAACTAGTGAGTACTCTTGGGTGCTTAACAAATGGGGGGGATTGGAATAAACGGGAGGTTTGGAAAATCCTCAAAATTTAATAAACGGAGGGTTCGAATAGACGGGCGGTTAGAAAATGACCAAGAATGTAATAGAGGGGGGGGGGTCTGGACAAATATTGAAGTCGAGAATCAATGCAACTTTCCAAACGTAGGGTAATACAACATAAACAATAGTTAGTGTTTCGAAGTAATGTTAGTCTCCAACTTGCCTCCCAAGATTTTAAAAATGTTCCCCTTATCCTCCTGTTCAATGGCAGTGTTATTGCTAACATCTCTAATGTGTGTCTTCACACTTCTTCGAGCTTCATAAAAGGCCACCTTCATCTTTTTAATGTGTGGTTTTCATATTTAAATAAAGATATTTTCTACTTGCCCGCCAAAGTACCTCCTCAAAAAATTGTCATGGGTGGGAGATTACTTAAAAATTA
>JAAAKM020006164.1:0-10661 GCA_010016025.2 Alatinidae sp. Z8VKAUB7J3 | reverse complement strand
AACACTAGAGAAATAGAAAATATGTCACCACCGGGGATCGAGCCCGTGACCCACGCTTTCGCGGCGTGCGCTCTACCGACCGAGCTAGGTGACCTCCGATGTGAAGATACTTTATTTCTCTGGTCGCAAAATAAGCTCCCCAAAATCTACCGATAGACCTCGTCATGTCTCTCTGCGCCATGTGACTTGACCAAAGAAGGACTGCCATCCGGCGTGTCATACTCTCAAAATCCCATTGAAAGTAGAAAGTATCATCGAGAAGAGAAGATTTGAAATATCAGCATTGAAAAGAACACTAAAGGAATAGATGTTTTTATATTTAGATAGAGAAGTAGATATTTTTTCATTTCTCTAGTGTTCTTTTCAATGCTGACATTTCAAATTCTCTCTCTCGATGATACTTTCTAATTCCATTGAGTTTTCACTAACGTTCCGATACCTAGTACTGATAATGGAGTGATATCGTAAGTTCAGTTATACTTTGAGGATTGAATAAGATGGCTATAAAATACCCTCAAACTAATAAATGGAACAAAAACGAGGTATCCAACTGGTATTTTTAAGAAAATATTTTGACTGATCGTGAATATTGGCATCTGTGATACAAAGCCATTGTTATAAAACTGATTTTCAGTTCACTTGATCGAATATCATTCATAATACTGGAGTGGCGGGTCTGAAAAACCGGATACAGATTCCATCTTCAAAGTCTCGATTGTGTTTAAGGAAAAAACGGAGTTTGGGTGAACTTGATAAACATAATAAAAATCCAGATGTCTTATGTCAGACAATTTGAAGCTGTTGCTTAACTCTCTGTATCTGCTGCCTCGTTAACTTCAATCAATCTATTCCTACCAGATCAAAAAATGCAAACAAACAAACACTACCATCATTAAAACATAAAAAGCTCCCGTATCACACACCGTCGCTGACAAATACAGATATTCCCAATTCTGAACGGCAGATAATTTTATTGGTCAGCAATCATAAAAGAATTACATTGGTCAGCAAGCATAAAAGAATTACAAATCGGTTCCTTGGCCTATGCAGGGGAAGCAAATGCCTTTCAACCAGACAGGAAACAGCTTTGTTTGCATGCAGATTTTGTTGATATATCGTTCCCCTGTGGCCTGAATAAGAGATTACTCCTCCTCCGTTTTTTAAGTGGACTGCTTATCAGCTTACGTTTAGAACGAACCAAACCATAACATTTGGTATTATGGTCTCTATCATAAGACCTGAAAATTTTTGAATATCTCAATACGCATAGATGTTTCGGCACTGCTCCCACAGACATGAGACTCAATTGCTGTAAGGTCTCTGTTAGGGAACAGGACCCCGATGTAGTGCGAGTTGAGCTTATGGAGCTGCGGGAGCGAAACAAAGTGGCTGTGAGATTTACTAAAACATGCAGTGGGGCTTTATCGGGGCACCATTTACAGTGAGAGAACAACAATGAATTGATGCCAAATGACTTGAGTTTTAGTTGAACCTTTCACCAGACTTCATGTTAAAATAAGTGGTCTTACATAGTGCTGTAGAGTGAATGTGGCTAAAGAAATTTTTTTACATTATTAAACTCGGAGAAAACGCTTTTGTAGTGTGTTTGGGCTCACGAACGTTGAATGACTCTCTCTACAAGCCGGATAAACGACTGCAGGTTCCACTATATACGAAGAATAGAGCACTGAAGTGTGACGTCACAGTTTAATGAATATCAGAAATTTAATAGCATCTTGCTATCGTTCCAGTATTTTTTTTAGTATGAATAATTTGCGCAAATTTGTGAGGGACATCTTGAACAAACGCTCTTTTTCAGCTTTGAATCATGTCTATCAAAACCTTACTTTTTGAACTGGGAAATATTAAAGTGTATTTCCCTCGGGCCTTTTGAATTGAACCTACATTGAATTGAATTTCAAGTCTACATCAATTAAGTAATCTATATCTAACTTTTGGACGAGAGGTGAACACCATTTCACAACTTTCTACAATGCATCCTCAATTATCCGCACAGCACGAATGGAATATAAGGAAAAGCCGTTCGAATAGCCCAAAAAGTCGGGTAATCGAGGATGAATAGCTAACCCGTTGCTTTTTCTATTAATTTATTTTTGTACAAAAGTAAATAATATTAGCTCCATGTGGAATAGCTTCTACAAACGGCCAAAACCACGTTCATGATGTTTAGAGTAACAAAACAGATCAACAAATTGCAAGATATCTTTTCTATAAATACGAATTGCTGGCGATCGTTTTGGCGTCGAGGTTTGAATAAGTATGGATGCACTGTACAAAGTTTGACGACAGAGAATATTTATTTAATATATGCTCATGATAACTATAATATAAAATTGTATATATAAATATGTATAATACAATATATATATATAATAAAAAAGCCTATTTTTGACAAATATATATAATTTACTGTCAATGGGCACTCCCTCTTAATTCCCACAACGTTCAGAGTTTTCGAAGAACCTCTCTTTAAGCACTATACTGTACTATCTGCCTAATGCTTTCTAAATACCTCTAGACTATTGCAGGCAGAATGCAAAATGTTTTAAAGATTTTCAATCGATTAAATTAACTCACAAAAATAGTTTGTCAAAGGAATCCGTGCATCAGCAGTAACTCTAAGCTTGTAGAAATATTTCCATTTTGTAGAAAATACAATGCTGAGCATGTGGTTGCCACTCCGTAACCAAGGCCGTTCTAGCTTCCGTTTTAGTCGCGTATTGCCTTCTAAAGGATTGTATTATTTGCTGCATACGGTAATTGGGCAATTCCCCGGTCAAATGGTTTCCCGATTGACGGTTCCCAATTTTTACGGATTAGGTTCAGTGGTAGGACTTAGGTTAGAGCTGAGGTGTACGTTGGGCTGTATTCCTTGTGGAAATGCCCGTTGTTGAATTTCGTAGTAGTTGTACTCAATCCACTTTATATATCTACCTTTGCATTTCGGTTTACTACCTGATCTTTTATCCTGCTTCCTGCACCCCTACAATTCCTACTAGTGTTTGGTGACTTTTACAGATAACATGTCAATTTAATATCTGTGATTGCAAATGTTTATGTGTCAAAGAGCAGCTGAAGTAAATATTTGGCCAATTCTAATACAACAGAATAGAATTGACAAGTGTACTTCGCCAAATCTCTAAGGAATGGATGCTTGAGCACGGAGAGACACAGATAGACGAAGACGTAATCGATAAAATTTTTTCTTTACTCTCTTTTTGTTAATTTCAATATTTATTAACCTTAGCTAGCTGGTTCGAAGGAGCTGCCTTCAATATCTTTGCCACGATACACCATTTTTGTTACCTACGAACGGGCAGCAATTAAAAACACAAGAGAAGTCCTTGTGTCAGCAGAAATCGTTCTGAACAATCTTGCTAAACAACGCTTATAAGTTGTCCAAAATAAGGTAAATAATTGGAAAGAGACTGGTACTAGTCAGGTGACTAGCCCGAAGACACTCCCTAGTATTATCTTTTAAGGATTGTGAGAGTAGATTAGTCAGAGTTCGGATTTAATATATAGAGTTTGGATTTCGAGTATAGACGATCGCTAACTGATCGAGTTTAGAGTTATTGATTTCATTGAAGCCAAATATATTGAGTACAGGAAACTTGGCCTATTTTCTGAGTATAGTAGACCAGCAGTTTCACATTCGTAATCAGTAAATATAATAAAAACAATAACATCAACGCTAAGTAAGGAACTGGGCTCTGGTCTCGAATTCTTAACTAACATCTTTAGCCTATCAGCCCTTGCCACTGTCCAAAATATTGTGGCTCAAGTCCATCAATAGTGGTTCAAATTATTTTACCAGGGCCAGGAGGCTATGTCCCGGACTTTATTTTGAAACAAAATTCAAGATTTAAGAAACTGGATCCCTTAGTTGTTTAGCTTGGCTTTTTTTTATTTGTTATTTTGAAAGTCTTATAAGTTGCTATTAATGTATTGTTGATTAACAATGAAATTATATTATTGATAGAAAGAAACCGAACCAAAAAGTAAGATCTCTACGTTCTGGTATGCGCACGAGGCGACTCTCTTAAAGAATTTAGCCATTTGCATTTGATTCATGTTTGTAAATAAACTGATAAACTGATAAGAGCTGATAAACTAAGAATACTACTTCTTCTTCTTATAATTATTCTCAACATATTATGTCACAGCTAGCAGATATCATTCACATTTTCCATAACTCTTCGCAATCCTTAGATACTTGCACTAACTAACTTTCTCCTCTCGTTGATCTCTTCTTCTATGCCTTGCTTTCTTCCTATTCTCTTTCCCTCTAAAAGCCCACTCTGTGGTTCGTTCGGACTAGCTTATTTTGTGATAGTACCTTATGTGACCAAAGTATATGAAGATGTTTGGGTTTGAACCACATAAACAACTAGTTGCACTGTCTTTTCTTACCATGTTTGAACACAGACTACTAAAATCCCCGGACGGACAAAGTTAAAAGGGTCTGTGACGTCGGCGACGCTTTGATGCCGCCAGCGGCTTTTCCTGTTACCAAACGTGTTTTTATTTGAAAGTTGGCCTCAGATAATTTCCCCCAGCTTTTAACTTTGTCCGTCCGGGGATTTTAGTAGTCTGTGGTTTGAACCACGTACTTTTATAGCAACTATAACAATGCACGATGTATCTTCTATAGTATGTCTCGATGTTGTAACTCGAGGCTTGCGTTACTTACACTTTTTTCTCAAACATTTTCTTAAATACTCCAATACAATAGCCCTTAACTGGTCACACCCTGTGACCCATGTTTTCCAAAATTTACAACCTCGCGACGTTCTTTTACAGAATCTGAAAGAAGGAATAATGTGTGCAGTAGCTTGTTTATAAAAGATTAATATGCTGTATGATTTAATCTACAAATTGCATTTAAGAGAAAGTTATTTAATAGATAAGGAGAAACTTACAAGTGCGTCGGAGGATGAACTAGACACGATAAGATGCACTTGAGACAATGTCCAGGTCTAACCAAAACAGGTTGGTAACCCACTTTTTAGCAGCGACTCATCTGCTGAGAAAACTCTGCCCTAATTCTTTGTCTGTTAATTACTCTTAAAGTTTTGTGCACAAAATTTCTCTAGGAATTATTAGTAACAATATTTTAGTAGAGAGTTGATATTGACTGGGCATCCAACAAATTGTGAAGTGTTGAAATAACATACTGTGATTTAAGATTTCCATTAATCTGATCTCAGAGGGATCATTAACGTTAAGTTTCCTTCGCTGCAGTTTCCTTGAGAATAGCTGTCCCTCAAAGACTTCAGTGTTATTGGCTGTGCATATCAACGTGAGTCACCCTTCACACCTGCAAGCGTCTTGATCCTCCGCAACGAAGAATAGACTTCGTTGTTGAAGGGATGATAAGTAAAGATGAAAAGGGCATAGAAGTATCTTTCATTGTGGTAGTTCTGGAATACTATAAATGAATCAACACTTTATATATACCCTCTATTTCGTGACATAGTGCACAACATAAGTTAAAGGCTGCCATGTACAAACGTGCGCGCCACCACGAGTAACGGAAAGTACCAAAATTGTCAGACAAGGACAGTTTCGTTGAAAGGAGACAGAGCGGGTGTCGCTGAAATGCTATTCACCAAAGAAGGACATAAATTGCTTTCTATCTTCTACAGAGGGCTCTACAAGAAATTTTCCCACATCTATGAAAAATTAAGTTAGCTGGTGTGTTTTGTTCTCCTTCTGCATTTCCTTTCAAACAAAAACAGCGCCCTCTTTTATGATGATATACGGTTTCTTATCAATGGTGTCTCCTTCATAGTGAAAACTGTGACTCAATCTGAAGAAAAGCCACCTGAGATTGACGAAAGGGTGTTTTATTTAGGGGTACTCTCTTTAGAATAGTACACTTGTGTCCATAGAATCAGAAAAATCTTGATGTACATGATGATAGGATTACGGCACTTCATAATGATTTACGGATATTTTTTAAAATGGGGCACCTCGACGTCTTTGAAAAATTTTGGAGGGGAAAACACAGGTGCCTCCTTTCCGTTCCGATTGCCCTTCGAAACTAAGTACTGCAAAAGCGTATCTCAATTGGTAGGGCAATAAGCCACCAGAAAGTGAGTTCTGGTTTTGAAACCTGGCTTTCTCTGTCTCTTGTATCATTCAATCGTAGAATTCTTTTGGTGTAATCAAATGCTACAAAATGCGAGGAGTAAGCTATTTTTGCATCTTTTGTACTTGAACCTCAAGATGTGATCTGAGAAGAAATGATTTTATGTACATAGCGACGTTATCTATTGGACTACGAAGAATAAGGAAATGTTTCAGACAAGGCACTCTGTGTTCTAAATAACTCCCTGGAAAGCATGAATGACCTGCAGCTAACTTAATTAACTTGACATTGTTGGTGATCACTGTTCCTGTCACTCAATATTTTGAGCAGATGCAACCAGCACTTTTGCACCTGCTTTTCGACAAGTAATAATTACAGAAAAGGGGTATCCGAATGTTAACTATTGTTTGAGCTGATGGAAATATCTTCCCTCTTAAAGCTTACTAGCCTAAACCACTAACTTAACTAACTAACCTGTACAACTAACCCAATTGGCTTATCCCAAAAAATTAACCTAACTAATTCACTAAATCAATCAATTTTATGGACAGTTCGCTGAAGGGGAACTTAACCCAAACAAGATAGAAAATGATGTCTACAACATATAGAAATGCAAGATTAGTATCAGACAGGAATGAACGTATTAGCATTTAGGCATACTATGCTTTTATAGTATAGTAGTTGTCAATGATACCTTTATTTACAGTACTTTTATGCTGGGAAAACATTTTACGAAAGGAATTTGCTATTCACTCCATTTCAGGCTTAAGGTACACGTAAAACGTGAACAAGCTGGGTACGATTTTGGGAAACTTTACGAAAAAGGGCAGTTAAATGGTAAAAAGTAAGAACGCTTTTTATCAGTAGCTAAGAGAACAATAATGAACATTCCCGATCAATCCAATCCAAGAGCTTCTTGTCCGGTAGCTAGAATACAAACATATATCCTATTATGTGATTTATAATACCAGCAAAGAGAGTAATAAATTTTATAATTCAATACAAATAGATATCTGAAACTTTTATCACAATTATTTCTAATTTTGGAGAATTAACTAAGAACACAAATTTTGCTATTACTTCTATTGAGACCCACGCTCCGCTTTAAGGCAGCATGTTGCTCTACCACCTGAGCTATAATGACCTTGATAATAATTATACTCTTCAACATCTTAGGCTGTCACAATAGGTCCCAATCCGTCGCTGTCGGACATCGCATCTTGTCATTTTTAAGTTTCAAATATTTAGTTATTTAAGGCAGCAAGGTTTAAAATTTCCTTCCAAAATATGAATATTAGCAAAGTCATTTATTTTACTCTTTCTCTACAGGACGTTATCCTTACAAAGTGGATGCGATCCTTTAAATTTTGCTCAATGGGTTCTTAATGTACTACTTCATTAAGTGTCTTCCTCATTGTGATCTTCAGACCTTACTGTTGCCAAGCTTAAATTCATACTATCCACCCCCTCCTTGGTCCCCTTACCCATGCATCGAGCGTAGTTGGAGTGCTGCTGACATCATTAGAAAAGAATTGAAAATCAGTTAAAGGAATTTTAGCACATTTTAGCTCACATTCTACCTACATTGAGTCAGTTCCAAGTTCACAGCTTTCATACTTGCGTTGAGTAAAAAAATAAACATTACCATCAAGTTTCTTTATTGGTCTTTCCCTTAGACAACTTGTTATTGTTGTAACCACTCTCCTGTAAACAGTGATGATTCCTGATTTTGGAATTGATCTAGTAACACGTTATGACGTCATCCATCATGATCAAACTAAGTAACTTTACTTGGAAGAATTATCCTTCCATTGCATCCTAAAGCTACTAAGTGTTCACATGGATCTATTATAAAACTCAAGTAAAGATTCATTACTTTTATTTTGATTATCTCTGAAGTGCCTCGTGATGAATAAAATGTTGGTCTTTTCATCCTTCAACAATTGGAAATCATTTTTGCAGCAATTTTTCCACGTAGTTATTAAAGGTTTTAAAACCTGTGTCTCGTGATGCTAATTGCTAGTTAATGCAGATTGCAGGTTCTCGGGAAGTTGTTTCTGTAGTTATGGCCGTTTAAAAAACACCAATTAAAGTTTATGTAGTTATTGTTACGTTCTGTTACGATTTTGAATAGCCCATGGTTAGAATCATTACAAAGCATTGTTGTCACCTTATAGCGTCTTGGCACAAGCGAAATCTTGGTCTTATCACGTGTGTTCAATACTAAGCTTGGCGTAGATATTTTCTTGGGAGACGACACTAGAGGTCTGGAATCTTTACATCATTGGTGCTAGTACTAGTAAGTACTAGTAAGAGGTGAAGGTGATGTTACACAGCTTGTTTCCAAGAGAATGATCTGTTTGTCTTCCTTTCTTTTATTATTTTGAGACTCTATGGTCATTTACTTTCTCTGTCTTGTACGTTTGCTGTAATGAATCATTTTAATCTCCATCTCTATGAAAGTAAAGCGCTGTGTCAGCAATATATTCCTTACGTGAAATGTGACAACAGTAGTTTTTGATCAAGATTATTCCACATTTTTTTAATCGAAATGGAACGAACAAAACATTATTTTGCTCTGAGGAGTGTCAGGCTAAAAAAGCCTTTAAAGTGCAATATTATTTCGCTATTTCATACAGTGTTAATGCGCTGTATCATAAATAACCTGTAGTAAATTCATTTTCATCAATGGTTTTCTTTCACGCTCTCTAGAAAAGTTACCTACACTTTTAGACGGAGATTGTCCTTATTTTTTCCTATCAAAGAAGAGGCTAAAATATCCTTTGAGTATTTCTGCCATGGATACATGAATGCAAGGACACAACCAACATCAGATATGGAATGATAATGTCAAGCTGCTCCTGATCCTCGAAATATTGTAAATAAGATCATAGAAGAAGTAAATGCAGAAAATAAAAGATATTTAGCATGATAGAACGATTGAAAGAGTACAAGTCATGGCAGATTGTGGTAGCTTAATATAGGAAGGATGTATCACGGGGAAAAGATAGACAGAGAAAGACTTTGATGGACGATTTCAAAGATTAAATAAATGCGACGTGCTGTAGTGACATCAAAAGGATAGAAAGAGATAGGAAAAAGTCGTAGAAAGGTTTTCCGACCTTGGTGTTGAAGAGGGCACTTAGATAGATAGATTTCTGTTATTTGATATTACAACTCAGTAGGTAAGGGAAGTACTTCACCCTAGTAGATTTCTGCAAGCAGGAAGATGGTTATGAACGTCTCACAACACTTATTGATTTTAATATCCTACAAATATTAAAAGTTTTAATTCTTATGTCAATCATAATAATCCTTCCCATTTCTCAAGAGATTTTTATTGTATCATCTCCAGCTGTCATTGCTTAACCTGTAAAAGTGCTTTTGTAATAGAACTGGTAAAAGCCCGTCTTTCATGTACGTATCAATACAGAAATAACGACAGAGATAAACAGTAATCACCATACATGCATTCATATCCTTTTTGATTAATTTTACCTCTAAACCAGTAGAATATTGTAAATGGTTGTCCCTGTTTAATTCCCTGTCCAACACGTTTACATTTTACATAGACTATTGCATCTAAGTTTCAAGTCTCATTTATTATTTCAAGAGCCCATGCGGACCAGACAATTTGCTTTGGAATTGATAGAGCGAAAGTATCTGTAAGAGGAGTTATTGAAGCCTCTACAGATAAACTGAGCTTATTCTCTTCAGTAGCGCATCAATGGCACGCTTTGAGTACAATAGATCTAAAAGTTATGAGTCCATTCCAGATGTTACAACAGTTGGCAAAATCTTTACTCGGTTGCGATGCATTGTTTGGATCCTACAAAAAGCAGTCTCTAATCGTTTGCAAAGCTTTCAGATGTGGTTCTGGACAACAAGGTGGAAAGAATAAGCTGGATAGAAAATACCTGTAGCCTGGGTTGGAATTTAGAGGGCTATTCTAAACTTTAGGAAACTATTCTAAACTCTTTGGGTGGTTGATATTGTTAGTGTTTAAGGAAAGTCTATTGATGTTTAACTCTTGACAGTGCAATTTTGGGGCCAATGGTAAATTTATAGAGGCGGAGCCCCCTATAGCCTTCCATGACTACGGCCCTGGGTTATAAGTGTTAGGAACAATCGGTATTGAACGACATCCAGAGATGACGAAAGATGTGGATTTATTATGTGCTGAGTCATTAAGGCTTCTTGAGAGACGTAATTAAAGCTATATGGGAAGGTCAAGGGGGCTGAAAAGGATGCCACCGGTGGCTAACCTTTTTTCCCAAGCGGGCAAGATTTTAATTATGAGTGTCAAGGAAGACCGCATCGAACTTTAAGAGTAGAAGTAAATTAGAAACATTAATGTATTAGTTCTTAATTATGTACTTGATGGTACTAAGCAGGGGGGGAGGTACTTTTGGTCGATACCTTACCAAGAGGGGTGGTGGGTGTCGGAGAGGAAAAATTACGATTTGACTAAAAGTACCCAGGGTACTTTTGGCATTCCAAATGTCAAACTTACCCTTGCGGTGTGTATGCCTTTCTCACTTATAAC
>JAAAKM020006163.1:0-10662 GCA_010016025.2 Alatinidae sp. Z8VKAUB7J3 | reverse complement strand
TAGCGTTTTATAGTTGCACCGGAGCTCACTGCAATGGATGAATCAGTCCAATTGATTACATTAATTTACTTAATGAGGAGTGAAGCCGAAGACATTGTTAAATCATTTGGCCTAAATGAAGAGGATTCAAGGAAGTTCGAAGTTGTGGCAGAAGGTTCCAAGGTCATTTCGTAAAACACAGGAACACAATCTTTGAACTTGCAACATTCAATCATCGAAAACAAAAGGACGGCGAGTTGGCAGATAGTTTCATCACGGCGTTGTATTCTCCGGCAAAACATTATAATTACGGAACTCAGAAAGCTGAAATGATTCGTGATCGTATTGTAGTTGCCATACGAGAGAGAGAAATTGCAATTAGACTGGAAACTTACACTTGAAATTGCTATTACTCAAGTAAGACAAAAGGAAGCCGTTTAACAGCAGCAGTCAGTGATACGAGAGGATTCAAGGAGTGTGAACGCTGTCACGAAACATAAGCAATTTGTCAGTTACAATAGTCGTAGACAAAACAAAACAACTCAAAGTAGTAAATCGTTTGCAAAGCAAGTTTAAGGTTCACAGCCAACATTTCGACGTGACAGACAGAATTTAAAAGAACAGTCAGTATCTTCGGCTAGTTGCAATAATATTTGCAAATGTTGTGGATTTAAGGTTGGACATGCTCGTCAGAAATGTCCAGCCAGGGACTCAGTATGTTTTAAATGTAATCAAAGGGGTCACTGGGGTAAAATGTGTCTCACAGTAAATGAACTTGCTGAGAAATTTGACTGTTTGGGTGCAGTAAACGATCTTAGCAATAGCCCAGCCTGGACGATCGAACTTTTACTAAACAATACTCTGGTCGAATTCAAGATCGACATGAGGGCAGATGTTTCTGCAGTCCCGAAGACGCTTTATTGAAACTTATCTAGCGAAAAGCTTTTAGCTTCAGACAAAGTTCTACATGGCCCAGGTCAAAATAGATTGACAACAATAGGAAAATTCGTGGACATCTGTGCACATCAAATGGGGAAGAGACTGACACTGATTTTTTTGTGATTAATAATCTTAAAAGACCATTTTTAGGCAGACCAGCAATCGAACGATTGAACATTATCAAAATAGTAGCATCTGTACTTGAGAAGTCATCGGAGGTAAAAATTGACCCTCCACGCAAATATCCTTGCCTGTTTAGCGGCCTTGGCAAGCTGGAGGATAGGTATGAAATAAAATTATGCGACAATGCCAAACTCTTTGCTCTATATACACCTAGGAGAGTTGCATTGCCACTTTTAAGTAAGGTGAAGGATGAATACAATCGAATGATGTCACTTGGCGTTATTTCTCCAGTTGAGGAACCAACAAATTGGTGTTCTGGCCTTGTAGTAATGCAAAAGAAAAATGGCAAGGCCAGGCTCTCTGTAGACCTTACTGAGCTAAATAAGTCAGTTCGCCGTGAAAATATTCAATTACCAAGCACAGAAGAATTGCTAAATAAGCTCGCAGGAGCAAAAGTGTTTTCTAAGATTGATGCCAACTCTGGATTCTGGTAAGTACCACTGGAAAAGTCAAGCAGACTTACGACAATTATAACACCGTTTGGACGATTTTGTTTTAATAGACTTCGCTTTGGAATTTCTTCAGCACCTGATTTTTTTTCAGAAACGTATGAGTGCATTGCTAGAAGGAGTCGATGGAGTTGTACGTCAAATGGACAATGTATTAGTATTTGGCTTAACACAGCGGTAACACAATGAACGTCTTGAACAGGTACTTTCCTAGCTCCAAAAATCAGGTCTGACACTTAACCGAGATAAGTACGAATTTAACCAACAAACTGTGACATTTGTAGGTCATGTTATTAATGAAAATGGAATTTCACCTAACCCTGAAAATATCAAGGCCATACAAACTTATGAGCCACCACAAAATGCGACAGAAGTACGTAGATTTCTTGGAATGGTTAACCAACTCAGTCGATTTACACCATTCTTAGCTGAGCTTTCAAAGCCTATACGTGATCTTCTGAAAGAGGGCAATGCCTGAATTGGGATCAGCTACAGACAGCAGCATTCAGTGCTATAAATCAGGAATTATGCTCCACGCAGGTGCTAGCTATGTACAATCCAAAGTTGAAAACAAAACTCTCAGCTGATGCATCATCGTATGGTTTTGGCGCAGTAATTCTTCAACTTCAAGACAAAGATACATGGAGATACATGGAGCCTATGCATCACGTGCACTAAGTAGTACAGAACAACGCTATGCGCACATTTAGAAAGAGGTCCTAGCGGTGACGTTGGGCTACGAAAAATTTTCCAATTATTTAATAGGGATGGTCTTTGACATAGAGACGGATCACAAGTCCTTAATTGCGCTTCTTGGATCTAAGCATCTCTCTGATCTCCCTCACAGAATTCAACATTTTCGCATGCGCATAATGCGCTACTGTTACAACATTACTCATGTGCCCGGAAAACTGTTATACGCTGCATATGCACTTTCCAGATCACCCCTGTCCCACCAAAATGGATGTGAGGAGGAGTTCCAGGAGGATGTAGAGGCATTGCCTAGGATGGTAGCACCAGTCAGGGCCCCAACTCTGAGTCAAATAGTTGAGCCAATTGTGTTGTACAAAAACAGGGATAGCATGGAGTTGGAGACAGTCTCTAGTCATAAAACTGTCTTAGTCGGTTGGGAAGCAGAGGGCGGCTAGTGCAATATGGCGTAAAGAGAGGATTCTATTGACAGCATGCCGCATCATTCCTGGCAGGCGACGTGTTATAGTGACCCTATCGGCTGGCAGAGGCTAGGCTAATTAGTTGCTACTGAAATTCGGAAGGCAACGGTAAACCACCGTCTCATAAATGCCAAGAAGATCAATTATGCAGTGTTTAAGGATGTAGATATTAGGAACAGCGTAAACGGGCTTAAAGACATTTCGGGGCCCGACCGTTAGCAGCAAGTGGCTCCCGTGATCGTCTTCATACGACTGTGAAGTTGAAAGAGTGAATAGAATAGACACGTGGAACGTGATATTGTTATATCAGGCAGGGGAGTTGGACAACGCTGTTTTGGAGATAAAGAGAATGAAGCTTGATGTCCTGGGCTTATCAGAAGTGCAGTGGCCAAAGGGAAGTGCAACCAGTTCAACCACAAAGAAGGAACTCGAAGAATTCTACGACAGTATGCAGGGAGCTTATTGTCACTGCAAGTAAGGTGAACTAAACATTGTACGCTAATTGGATAATGATGGATATGAATGCAATCAAAACGACACTTATACACATGTCGCAGCCCAGGACATGGGGGTACGGAACCAAAACGATTATGTCATTATCAATCGTCTGTTTCACAACTGCATTACAGCAGCAAAACGTACCCAGGCGCAGACTGTGGGAGCGATCATGTCCAGGTTATTTGCTCGTTACAGCTGAAAATCAGCAGACCACAGAAGGTAAACACATCCAGAAAGCCGATCCGACAGTTTTATCTACTCCAGACGGACCCAACACTATTTGAAGAATATGCAAAACCTGTCGGTGAACTGCTGAATAAGGAACCAAAGTCAGATGGAGTTGATGGATTGAATAAGGGACTGACAAGAGCACTGGTAGAAGAAGTAATAACTAAGCGGTCTAAACAGCACCGAGGAAATTCTTCAAATGATGGAGCAACGCAGACTTACAAAAAGTCAAAATACTGACCTTTATCTACGACTTGATCGGAAAATATAATACAACTGCCGAAAAGCTAAAGAGGAGTACCTGTACGCAGAAGGTAAAAATATTCAACATTTGGAGACACAGCAGAAATATAACACTATGCACAACATAATTTAAAAGATTACTCAAAGATGGAAGAAGCCAGCCGCTAGTGGATGCTTACAAGATTCTAAAGGCAAGATTTTAATTGATAAAACAGGCAGACTTGAAATGTGGAAGAAGTAAGTAGCACAATTCTTTACTGACACAACGACCGACCTATGGAAATAGTAGTCAAAGTGAGGTACGCTTGGATTTGACCTTCGACGAGGTACAAAGTGCTATTAGGAAGATTGCCTCTGGGAAGGCAGCAGGTCCTGATGGGTTGCTAGTTGAGATGTTGTCTCCATTAGTGAATGAAATACTTCTCACTGTGACTAAAATGATGAATGCAGTCTACCAAGAGGGAATATTACCAGTTGATTGGTGCAAATCGTGAGGCATGGTAAATTGTGAGGAGCACCGCACTATTAGTTTCATGAGCCATTTTGCAAAGATACTAGTGCGTTTGCTATTAGTTAGTATTATAGGACGAACAAGCAAGGAGATTTTGGAACAGTTACATGTTCATTCTAGACAGAAGCATCAGAAATGCGATCATCATACGCCTTCTAGCAGAAAGAACTATTGAGAAAAAACAACATTTATGTACATGTTTCATAGACTGTAGCAAGGCATTCGACAATGTTACACATGGTAAGCTTTTCAGTGCATTAGACGAACTAGACATTGATGAGGGGATTAAGAGGCTTCTCCCAGACCTGTATACGCTACTTAACCACAAGGTAGAACGGCCTTAGTTACGCGGTGGCAACGAGGCGAGGCGCTTGTGATATTCTTACCGATTTAGAGTTCTCACCTATCAAAAAGTTCTCTCTACCAATTATACCTTAAATTTAATTTAATCTATCAAAAGTCTTTAACACATTTTGCCTAATACTACCTATAGTGTGGACATTTTGGCAGCGGCATAAAGAAAACACAGTATTAAGAAAGTCGTTGCTACCTCGTAACCAAGGCCTGAGGAGGAGCGTTTCCGGTTTAGTCGCGTATTGGAAACAGTCGGTAGCAATTCAGTACGATGGAGAAGTAGGTGATTGGCAGAATATCGAAAGAGGTGTCAGACGAGGCTGTGTTGGATCACCACACTTATTCAATCTCTACACCGAATCAATTATGCGATAGTTGGATGATTTGCCTGACTTTACTGTTGGCTGTAGACAGCTTACAAATATAGGAAATATGCAGATGACGCTGTGATTCTGGCTGACAGTTAAAAGAAATTACAGGATCTAGTGGATATTGTCACAAGAACAAGTGAAGCCAAAGGATTGAAGATTAATGTTGCCAAATCAGTAACTATGGTTTTCAGCAAGAACGAGCAACCGCCGCGATGTAGGGTAATTGTCAAGGAACTAGAACTAGACCTGGTGTCATATTTCAACTACCTCGGTAGCCTCCTAAATTCAGACGGCCGCACAGATAAAGAAAATAAGTGTACGATTGGGATTGCAAAGTTTTAACGAACCATAAATGACAAATAACAACCAGAAAGCAAATACTTAAAGCATATGTTTGGTCAAGATTAAAATATGGTGCAGAGACCTGGACAATTAGTAAACTTATATAAAAAAGGATCGGAAGCTTTCGGATATGGTGCTATCGAAGGGTAATGAAAATACCATGGACCAATAGGAAGTCAAATGTTGATGTACTTCAGATGGTATCAGAAGAATGCGAACTGCTCAGAAACATTAGGAAAAGGCAGATGCTGTTCCTAGGGCACTTTGTTTGGGAATAGGAGAAGGAACACGTCGCTTTGACAGGTCTCATTGGAGGGAAAAGATCACGTGGTAGACAAAGCTTAACTTTCCTGACAACGATGGCTGACAGTACCCAAATAAAACAAAATTCAATAATGGACAAGAGCTATAACAGAGAAGGTTGGCGAAAGAGCACTGTATCACTGTGATCGCCAATGGGCTGTGAAATCCATGGCAGAGAACAAGAAGAAGAAATATGTGTGAAGGGAAAGTAGGCCCCACAAAATAATACATATCTCTATATAAGTCTATCAACGAAGGTTTTGCAGACCTTCGGTGTTGCTTAGTAAAACAAGGCTGTCTATTTATGCAACACGCCCTCCGACGGTGTTGCTGACTCTGCACCAACAAAGCGTATTTTTACAGCCATTGTCATAGCTCGATGATCCCTAGACATTGGCAGGCCTCCATAAATCAATCCAAGCAAATTAAATAGGTTTGTAAAGTATTCTTCGTCAGGTGTTCCTTACAAGGACCTGCTTGGCCTAACTCGATGCTGTTTCAGCCTTTCATATCGCCTATCTACTTACTAAACAGACCATCTAGCTTCTCTATCTATCGATCTTACCACTATCTATCTAGCTACCTACTCTAACTCCAATTACCTACATACCTTACCTCAATCTACCTATTCGACAACCTACCTACTTTAGCTATCTGCCCCCGTTTTCTGTACTCTACCCTTATCTATAACCTACCTAACATCTATCTAATCTACAACCTACTTCACACCTTATATATCTGCCTAATCTACTCACACAATCTACCTACTCTACCCCCTATCTAACTATTCTACCCCTACCTACTCTACAACCTACCTACCTACTCTACCCCCATCTACCTACTCTACAACCTACCTACCTACTCTACCCCTATCTACCTACTCTACCTCCATCTACCTACTCTACCCTCTTCTAGCTACTCTAAAACCTGCCTACCTACATAGCATCTACCTACTCCACACCCTATCTACCTACTCTACCCCCATCTACTATCCTACCTACTCTACCCCCGTCTACCTATTCTACCCACTATCTACCCACCTACCTTACTACACTCATCTACCTAGATACTCTACCCCCATCTACCTACTTACTCTATCCCCTATCTACCTACGTACTCTTTATCCCATCTACGTATGTAATCTGCCCCAATTCTACCTCTACTTACCCACCTCCTAATTATCTAATCTAGGCTATATACTCTATCCTGTCTACTGTATGCCTATTTTATCTACCCTCTACCTGTCTTTTACTCTACCATCTTGCTTCCCACCCTTAAATGCAATCCAGGTAACTATTCCACCTTTTATCCTACTTACCCAACTATCTAGCTTAGTTAACTGTGGCATTTATCTGTCTTACTTAAATCCCAAACTCATTTAATAAATTCATGTCCCCATCAATGTATCCATATCTAGCCCCTACCTTTGTATCTGCATATACCCTTAGCTCCATTCCACATCCGCCTTCAAAATGCGACACTTTTGCAAAATTATTACTATTTTTGCAACAGTGAAAAGAACTGTGTTGCAATGTTATTGCCTGGGTAGTTGTCTGCGTAATGCTATATATGTAATGCTAGTAAATCCTTCGCAATTTAAGATAACCACTATACTTAATGCGTACAGCCTCCTCTAGTGCTTTGCAACTTTATTTGCGCATATAAAACGCTTGCGTCAAGCACGAAGCCAAGACATTTTGTGTGAGGGGAGTTTAGGGAATTTCTGTACCCCTTATGATTACAGGGCAAAATTTGGCCGTTGACTGTTGTTAATTTGACTCTTTCTGGCTTAACCATTCTCTTAATGAGACATTTAATATTAACGTCATTCACGAAAGAAAAAACAAGAAGGGAAGATAAAATATGCACTCAAACATTAACATGGGGGAGGAAAGTGGCAAACGTCCTTGTTGGGTGGTGGTGGAATTTTCCTTATGCTATCCCCTGGCTTCATGCTTAGCCTACATCGATGCGGTATTTTATCAAAGACTATCAAAAAATTTGGTCTTTTCCTTTTCGCGACTATAACGACTTGGGATATTTGGTAACAAAAGATAAAAGGTGAAAATATAAGTTGAATTTATGCATATCTGTGAAAGTGAGAGAACAAATCTGGAAATGTGCTAATAAAAAACAAGATGACAAAAACGCCAACCTCCCTAACATTCTTACGGCACAAGCTGCACTCACCATCAAATAAACTCTCTCCCCACATGGGGAGGAAAATTCCTTATGTATTAAAGAGATTTACATTGCATATTAAAATAGATAGTAATACTTCAGGTTGAAATGTTAACATGACTTTCAACAACCAATGAAATTGTGGTTAACCTGATCGTCATACGTCAACAGGGAATACACCAAATACACTAATTGCTTCAACACTTATGAAGGAGCAAAAGCACAAGCACTTCGTGGTGTATGACTATGTATAGCTATTCCTTTTTCCTTATCTATGTAAGCGGAAAAATTTGATCTCTGCTGCAAAAAGCTAAAGAAGGTCATTGATTCTAGTTCTAATACGTAAAGAGAGTTCAAATAGTCATGAATGTGTCTGCTATTTGAATGAATAGAAATAATTCAAGTTCAAAACAAGTATAATAAGCAAACACCTTTGATCAGATTCTTGTTCATCCGCGCAATTAAGGTTCCCTCTGCCGTGTACCCGGTGCACAACCATGTTCTATGCATTCCCTCGTCACTGGAACAGCAATCTTCGTAATCGTCGTTAATCATTAGGCGTAAATCTCATCTTTATCCGAGTAGAAAATAAATGGTTTTCCAACCATTATAGATGACGGAAAGTATTGGCAACGGAACAAACTGGAACTCGGAATGTCCTTGGCAATAAGTTTCTAATGAAAATCGTTCTTTCTCGCCAACAAGAACCTCAAGTTAACTTCATGGCAATCACGCCATTTTGTACGATCCCGTTACCTTGTTATCTGCATATCATTCCCTAATTGTGTATACAAAAACAGGTCCCCTCGTATAAGAAAATAAGTAATATACAAGGAATTATGTATTAAATTTTCATCCAAAATTGTTCTCTATATCTGCTTGTTCAAATGTGACCTTTCCTCGTCGAAAGAAAATGCTACAACAAAGATTGTATGCACTGAATGCAGATTTTTTTTTGTCTATATCCAATCAGCTTGGAGTCCTTCCCGCCTTGGCTCTAGAAGTCTAAGTACAAGGCGGGAAGAGCTCCAAGCTGATTGGATAAAGACAGAGAAATAAGCTTCTGTTCACCGAATGTCAGTTCATATTAAAATTTTCATCAGCAGAAGTGGTTAACCCGAACCTAGAGAGGCAATAATTATAGCCCGGAAAACTTAGACTGCTTCTTCTTGTTATTTTGCGAGCCACAAATCACGACAATAATTACAGCGAGGAAAAGTTAGACTACTTTTTATAGTTTTTCTAAGATCCACAAATCACAACAGGATTTCGTCAAGAACATTGTAAAGAAACTCGTGAAACTAAAGCTGTAAAAGTCTGCAGCCATGATGTTAGAGTCCTTGAAAATACATTCATCACCATGCAGGACTGTTCCCCGATGCCAGGTGCTTATATTTTGAGACACTATATCCTTCTTTAGAATAGCAAGGTGGCAGAAGCGATTGTTATATGGACAAATAAACCATTGTGGATCACATCTTGGCGGAAACCCTTTAATAAGAAACGTAATGAATTGGACTGGTGCTGTGAAAAGTAATTCACCTGAGTATGCGTCAAATTCCATTGCTCAGATCATCGTCAAGAAGATAAGAATCTTCATCAAAGTGTTTGCTATGCGGACTTACAATAAGATTCATTGACTCTGGTACGCTTAGAATAATATATTGCGTTTTTGTAAGATTGCCTCATTCTGTAAGAAAATGGGGTTACTATGAAAATCAGCATCGGAAGACCTAGTTTTTAAGTTTACCTGAGATCGCACGGCTTCAGTATCTACATTTAGAACATTTGATATGGTGGCACTTCTCCCGTTCGTGTTTATATTGCGTTAAATGTGCAGTAATAGCGATTGTCTATTTAGGCTAGGCCTAAAGAAATCTAGAACTGTTTTGTACACTGTACAATAGTATTTTTATTAATTCCTTGCTTTGATGTGTGTGGCCGATTTAAAATTTGGTGTAAATCAGTTTTTAGTACATTGAGCTTACCTCCCAAGGTGGGAGACAGGAGTCTTAAGAGAAATCGATTCTTGCCCGGTAGGCCATTAGGAAAGTTTGGCATAAGCTTAAGCGGTTTTGCTCTTCTTATTGTTAATCCATATCTTCCTTACCGGGTCTCCTCCAATTATCTCTGATTGTAGACCTTTTTGCTTTAACTTTTTCTGTTAAATTTGCGCAACGCGTTTGCATAGGCGTCTAAATTTTTTAGATAAAAATGTAAAGCAGCGCAATGATAGTTTTTGCAAGTTCAGGAAAAGGAGAATGCCTCACAACATCTTTGAATCAAACCTCAAAATTGGTAGGAAAAGGCTACCATTATGTTAAGATTTGCTTTGCGTATTTATGAAGAGAAAATCAAATCACGCAAAAGGCACAGGAGACTTACATGATTTTAATACTGCTTCACAAACTACCAAATGATGCAATATAGTAGATCCAGAATATACAATAACATAAAGGGAAGCAAGGCTATAACAATACAACACTGGTTAGAGACCTGTATTCATGTGCTTGACATACGTTAATGTATGATAACAATAGTGATTAGCCCATGGTATATTTTGGCAGTTTAGTCACTGTTAGGAGGTACCGGAACGCGGTATAAAAATTACACGGCAGCGTTGGCAGGAGAGATGAGAAGGTAATAGCGGTAGTAGTATTGCTCTGGTAATAAATACGTAAAATAATAGGCATTTGTAACGTAGTCGAGTAAGGGGTTGGTGGCAGTTGGGTAGCAGTTGGCAGTATTGTAGTTAGGGGTTGTATGTGGTGTAGATCAGGGTACTTTGTTATGTAGTAAGGGGGTAGTAAGTAAAGCAGTTAGGGAGTGGTATTTAGTGTGGTTAGGAGATAGTAGGTAGTATAGTTAGAAAGTAGCAGGTAGTTCAGTTAGGGGTAGGTAGTGTAAGT
>JAAAKM020006156.1:0-10664 GCA_010016025.2 Alatinidae sp. Z8VKAUB7J3 | reverse complement strand
CTATTACGATATATAGGAAAAGTTGTCTACATGGCAACCTTCGTGCTCTTATTTGAACACTACATCCTTGTAAGTATTGTTATCACTGAAGATCGCATATTAATACCCAGTATCTTAATGACTAATGACTATATTTTGTTCTGTAGGCTTATTGCAACCATAATGTATGCTACATTAACTTTGAATCTTTGTTAAAGAAAGTGTCTTTCAACCAGTTGAAAAACGTACGTGTGGGTAGTAACGGGGATTTATCAAATTCTTAAAGTGGCAAGATGGATGGGGGGTGGTAGGGGTTAAAAGCATAATACGGTAGCCTTCCTTAGAATGGAAGTTACAGTCAAAATATTATTAAATTAAGAGGAACATCTTCATGATAGGCAGTTGGACGCTTGCTTTGTTGCTTCGTTTGCTTGGTTAATAGGCACTTTTTTCTCCTCTCTCCGTCCCCCCCCCCCCCAAGTGTCCGCCGCTGCAGGTGGGCAAGTATCAGAACAACCTCCTTAGCCTCTTTTGCACCCACTATCGATTTACAAAACGGCTAACGACAATATTTATATATTATAACTTTCCGTTGATAAGGAGAGGAGTTGAACGATGCCAAAGTAAATGAATATCAGAATTGAGAGTCCGTTTCACACAAAAAGTATAGTGTACTACATGAATGTCCTCATCTGAAACAAAATTTAGTAGAAATTTAATAGAATTTTAATTATTAATTGTAACAAATGAAACAGGAATTTACCACTTTAAAATTTAACCGTTTGTTAAAGATTCCTATTTACTTAAGAACACGTTTTTTCAAATGGAAACTACGCGATTAGTCTTTGAATACCGTTTTATCATAATCATTGCAATAGAGCCGCTTTCTTGTGTCTCTTACAATAACTGCCTCTTTAAAGTACGGAATAAGGAAAGACAATAGAAATTATGGGTTTGTAATTAACTGTTACCAATAGGCAAGGGCTTTCCTGCTTGTTGATTTGCTTCGAAGTTTTATTTTTGAGCTATTGTCTGTTGCTAATCTAAACTAAGGAATAAAAAGTATGCTATTAATGACATTAAAATTAAGTCTAAAACTTAGGCACGTACGTCATCATTCTTGACCGTTAAAAGTGCCCCTCGAACCAAGAGGACAAGAGTACTCTTCATAATAAAAAGTCCTGCAGTCTGCGTCCCACCCATATCATGTTAAGATAGCTCTTCTGTTCCCTCTGAAATAACTTTCAAGGCAATGAATCTTTTCTTATGATGTAATCCTTCATGGTCTGGAAACCTAAAAATCAATGGATAACCTCTTGTTATTTTACAGTATTCTTCTTTAATGATTTATCGAGAAACATTCCTCATTTCTAGAGTACAACGTGACACCTCTTTGAAAACAGAGACATAAACAAAATACGTATACAGATGTTTCTACTGTATTTGCATAAAGTGCCTTGTTAATGATGCAGGCATAATTGTGTAGGTGCCAGACAAGAAAATTAAAATAGTCTGAAAATAGTGTTCTTTAAGCATTCGCATCTACATCCAATCAAATAAGATGTTTGAGTCTTTTTTTTCAATCTTCTACCCTAGAAATAATCCAAATCTACAAATTTGGTGGGGAAGAGGATGTGAAGTTCTAATGAGCAACAAAAATTCAACGACGTGTGTTTGTAATCATATGACAAACTTTGCTCTGCTGATGGATGTTCATGGCACTTTCGTAAGTCTTACAGTGCTCACTATTAGCAATTACTTGTTCTGTATATCGATACTGACGCAGTTCATTCATTGGCATTTATTGATCAAGTATTTTTCTTCTCTAGCTCATCATTCTCGTTTCTTGAGCAAAGCACGCTCATAAGAAACAATATGACAATAGTCAAATCACAGCAGCAGTATAACCAAGAAAGGATTTTGTGCATCTTCGGAAGTCTTTGCTCTATCAAAATCCTTATCAAAGATTTCACACTATGGGGTATTATTTGCTTCCAGACAATCCTACTTCATACGACTGTGAGCAAAGTTAAGCCCAATTCTTATCCATGTGCATTCATTCAACATTTGTGTTGTTATCGTATTACTATTTTAAGTAAAAATCAGATGTTGTAGTAGGGATCACTTTATCTTTTTGACTTAAATTCCCAAGTAATATATACACTCTGAGTGATTATCAGAGAAAATTAGAAAAATGGCACCCTTGAGCTTCAGATGAAGTATCAGCGGTGTGTGTTTGTTCATTTATTTGGTTACGGTGAACTTGGTAACAACATATTTTATTGGTAGGAGGTGCCAACTAGCTTGCAAGTCTCCATCAATAGACATCGAAACTCGAATCTCTGTAGATAAGTGGCATTTTACCAATTTTTTCAGTTTATTCCATGGTCATTAAAAGTATAGAGTATAGGACAAGATCAATAAAGAAAATAATTGCAAGAAAAGTTTGAAAGAAAAAGTAATTTTTTCAACTGCGACTCCTGTGTACGTTTTAATTTGCTTTTTTGTTGATAAGAGCTAATAAAAAGAATCACCTATTTTTTGCAATAAGGAGGAATGCGTAGTCTGGATGTTACAGATTTAACCTGAAGGCCTCTACCTTTTAGAAGACGTCTTTACGTAATTGATAGATTACTTTTTATTTTGAACGAAACCTTTCTTACAGCAACTTTTTGACCGGAGAAACAGGGAGTAGACTATGAAACCAAACTTTTGCAACACTAAATAGCTATCTACAGCATATAAAATTATGGAGTGTTATGATAACAGAAGGCTGATGAATAGTACCAAGGACTTTCATAATTTTAAGTTAAAATATTTACATATTCTAGTCTAAAGTCGTCAGGCTTTCAGCCATTTTGGCTGCCTTTCTATTCTTAGGAGTTTGCACCTCTCAGTTTTCTAATTACTTTAAATGAGCCTTAAAGTTACATTTAGCTTTCGCATAACTTAAAAGTTGCGACTATGCAATAAATAGGTTTTATAAGCCATGGCAAAATTTGTGAACTGTGACTTTATTACGCCAAATATTATGGATCTTACCGTTTGATACTCTTCTGTTGCTTTCACCAAGTAAAAATTTTTTCATAACTTGTACTGGTACTGATTGGCAGATACCTAATTTCTAAGACGCCCTATTCCCAATCTACCTCCCCCCGCCTTATCCGGTATATCCTATGCATGGGTAGGAATAAATAGAGAAGAAAAGCATTTTAACATCGTTGTTTCCATAAATCACGTTTAAGGTATTGTGTAACCAGGGACTATCAACTTAATTGATTGATTGATTCATTGGCAGATTCGATTTCTCTGGCGTAACTTTCAAATTGAATATTTTTGGTTGGTCCTGTTAATGATATTATTATTTTCTTTTTTTCAGGAGTTTGTAAGTGCCGAGGATCGAAAGATACTGTCTATCATCTCAACTGTTGGATCATTAGTCACAATTTTCTGTTGTCTGATGACTCTCTTGAGTTTTTCATTCACAAGGTAATCTTGCATGAAAAATAAGGATAGGCATGACATGAAAACGAAAGTTTGTCTTTAAGTTTGTTTCACATCATCTCATACCACAGGTAAAATATATCCAATATACCACATACGATGCATTATTAAGCAACAATCACCTACCATCAAGTAGGTAACATCTACTGCGAATCACGAAACACATTTTACGTTACATAGCATATATCCATATCCTTTAACATTGTTATCTTTTAACATTGTGCCATAATATCACCCATATAACATGTCAGATCTCAACCTCAGAGGGTATATTACCCCCTTCAATATATCAAAATTTCTAAGTACCCCCTGCTTCCCTGGGAATTCGGCATTCTTTCTTTTCACCGATATTAAACAAGTACACTATGAAATGAACAGTCAATAAAGAGACCTAAAATCATGGACAAAATTAATGTACGTTTTGCTCCAAAATGTCAAAAAATTACACAAATGGCTCAGAGGACAGGGGTATTTATTTCAGCTTTGACTTTCTTTCTGCCGGCCGTCAAGGAGCAGCACAGTGCTATGATATATACCTTTCGAAAAGTGCTGTGGTCAAATTCGGCGGTTGGGCTTAATGGGGTTGGGCCTCTTTTTACATAACTTAAAGTCCACGATGGCTGCTTCCTTACACGCTGTAAAACGAAAATACGTGCAATGTGGGAACTAACAGAGATAACATTATTTGTCCGCTTGTTTGATTTTGGAATGTTGACATAAGTAAAACAATAAACAATGCGTCTAGTTGGTAGACCCCCCTGGTACCCTTTCCCTCAATTTTACTCCCTTTAAAATCTCAAATATCCCGGAGGGGGTTATCGAACCCCCGTTGAGAAATACTGAGATTTACTACATATATCTCGTTGATCACATTGGACATATCATCGATCACAAATCGTTTAGCAAATAACGTATGGCGTAACACGTATCACATGGCATGGTACATATCCCATATCACATCCATGCCACATAACAGTTTGTCACAATATGTATTTTTATCATATATTTATAAATCATTTTTTATCAATTTACAGGGATTCTTTTCCTCCCCCTTTTAGAAATAACAAAGTGCATTTTGTCTTATGAGATGTGCCTACATAAAATCATTGACAATAGAAGAAGGGCTTTATAAATACTTTATTCGACATCGAGTCATCATCTTCATCATAGATTCACATTTATCAATTTAAGTTTATCATTGTCTTTACACTTACCCAGTATAAGCATAATTCAACGCTGATTGTTTACATTATAATAATTTAACAAAAGTTTAAATTGCACAGTAGGTATTTATTAACCTTTGAAATACCGAAATTAACATAGCGAAGATCAACAAGATTTTTGTAACATCAAATGATCCTCATTATGTAAGTACCTGAGTTTATGAAACAAGATTGACTTACTGGCAGATCCTTTATCATTTCTTAAAACATCCGGTATATGCCGACAATTACCAAAAGGACTTGATGAGGGTATTCACAAGAGCGCTTTGGTCTTTTAACTTACTGCTCAGGAAGTTGCATTTATCATAGTAAAAAGCCGGTTCCTGTCGGCAGACAGAATTAGTTTAGAATTAACGTGTTTTATTAATCACAACGTCATCGACAAAAAATTTTGCAATCGTTTGAGTTTTGCTCCTCCTATTGTAAAATTCTTTGCAAAACGTTGCTCTCTGACCAATTTCTCAACGTTGATCAATAATAATACTTGACGCTAGGTTTTGCATCACCTACCAATTTTCGACGTTTACAATTTGTAAAGAATAGATCTTTTACAATACATTGTTTTCGCATAAACTAAACCTTTTCTGGCTTAATAACTAAATGGTTAAGTAACAGAATCTCCACTGAAATTCAATCGACTTTCATCTGGAATCTGCATCATTAGCTATTAGTGATAAACAATGATGTTGTACTTTTTCCAGTTAAAAAATGGATAATTGCTACCATCTGCACTGTAGATGTCACTTTAAAAGCCCAATAAAGTGGACCAATCGTTTATGAAATAATAATTGGCGTGGCTTAATCACTTAATTGCAATTTTTCTTGTTTTCGTATCCCTAACCGGGCGTATGCACCTGGTTACTGAATAGAATGCAGAAGGATATGCACTAAACCAAAAAGGGAAAGATATTTTTATCAGTGCACTTTTAATCACACTCAAAATTACATATGATACTTGTTATGAAGAGATTTTGCAATGCAGCAAAACAAAATCCCAATAGATTCTCTCAATTTGAGACAATACAGAAGAATTCCGTTTTTTGGTTGCGACGAGATAACGCGCATACTTAGGAGGGCAGTATTTTGATTTCGTACCTGTCAAACTTGTGGACATAGTTATGGTTTGTTAACCGATATGTTGCCTAATTACTGATAAAGGTAGCTATTATGTATTTATGCAAAATTTCTGTTCATAACTTTCCTTAATAAGCCACGTGGTGTAGTAACCGTAGGTCTATTAAATGGCGTCTACTCTATTAAATTTATAATAAAATATGATGAGATATTTCCGTACTGAAGTTTTTCTGTCGCCAGTAGTAGACAACTAAGCTCTTTGACAATATCTGATTCAGCTGCTTTTTAAAAACCTAAGATAGAAACCCCTAAAGTTTAGTTAAACAGTTTACCTATAAAAGATTTGAACTAAATTTGTACATTTTGATAATGTAGGCCAAAGTGACATTTCATATGTCATATTCATCACCTTGTAGTATCTAACACAAGGAAGAGAAAACTAAGGAGCCTTAAAAGCAATTTACAAACTTTTCTACAAGAAGCACTAGAAAGAATAGTAAAACAGGAGACCAATGTTGGGGCGTACATCCAAGGAAACAGCTACCCACCAAAATACGAGGGTCGAAGATGAACCAGTAATGGACAATTAGCGTCGAGTATAAATTGCAACACACAAACAAATTAACGCACCGCCTTCAAAGACTAGCAGTATGCAGTTGAAACGTCGCGTTCCTGAATGGCAGTGATAATATTGTGAGACAAATGATTGTCTGTATTGTAACTACAAAATAAGACACTTCGTGATTGGCACAATCAAAACATTGACAACGGCCCTCGACTCTAAATAGGATAAAGAGTGCTAGTTCCCTTCGATGTCTTGAAGAGAAATAATCTTTTTCACAGTTTAGTCTAATTTTAAACTTTTCAAAACGTTACTTTACAAATAGTTTTAATAGAGTATCTTTGATATGTTAGATAAATTTGAACAAATTGTAAAATTAATTTTTGTATTACATAAAATACAACCAATGCATTAACATTTTTGTAACTTGCTAACTATGACAGGAACGTTCAAGCTCACATGCCATAAATTATGGTCTATAGAGACGCTGATCGCAGCGAAAGGACCATAGTCTGCTGTAGTAGAGTTTCTCGTTGCGAAAGACATCAGTTATAAATGCTGTTTCTATAATGATAGAATGGTAGTATAATCTGTCTGGCTAACACCAGGAAAGTTTGTTTGTCATAACAAGTATTTCATCAAATCCCATGTTTACGTTCAAGTTGATCAACTCTAAATTCTTCTGCAGTAAAGCCAATGATAAGTAGTAGGGCAGGTTCTCTCTCGTTATTCTATCCGCTTGTTTTGATGGTTTTGTAGTTACCATAGAGTTCATAGATCGTAATCTTGCTTTCTATTCCGATGTTTAGAAACAAATCAAGAACGATTTTTATCCATAGTAACCTGATAGTGTCCTTGACATTGGTACATATTGTATTTCTGTTGTCAATTTGGGATGCTGTCGTGACAAGAAAGGTAACCATGCTTGATTAGTATTTTTTATAAATATGAGCGTAATTAGGGTGATTTTCATGAAAATGTATCATGTTTAGGCGGTGCATTGGTTAATTGGAGGTAAAAGTTACTTCCGATTTAAAGTTGAGTGTCTTGAAATACCTACTTACTTAAAGGATATCTTGCTCAGTATCGTCCCATACTACGACTTCACGATTTAATATCAAAGTCCTGGTTTTAATTTTTTAAACGTATGCAGTAAGATCATCCCATTGTACAGTAAAATATACATAGTTAAGCGTTTGCATCATTTGACGTAGTCAGGTAAAATAAAAAATAATATATCTGTTGGAATGTAAAGGGTCACTAAAACCAGATCGAAGAAGCTTTTAATACAATTTATTGCGCCAATGGCCCTTAAAAAGATTAACAACCAAGTATAAAATCTTTACCAACTCCATCATAATTTACAAAACTATATTATATTTTACTATACCACTTTAGTATTACTATAGTATGATAAACTTTATAATACTATTCTTCTGTATTGGTATTAAGTATTGGTCTGTTATACGTTGTTATACGTCCTTCTCCTTACAAATTATCTCATTTTTCTCACAGCATGTAATACGTTATATGTTCTTTATTGACGCATTGTTATGATATTGTAGATCTTATGTGTAGAGTATTTTAATGAAATTTAAAGGTTTACTTTCGTCTTTTCTTTTTCGCAATAACAGGCAGCTTGTAAAGGCGTAGCCATTGCACTACATTTTTCACTCCTGGTCATGTTTAGTTGGATGGTTGTAGAAGGGCTACACATTTATTCAAAGTTAGTGAAAGTTTTTTATTCAAAGAACAGGAGAAAACTATACATTGGTATAGGTTGGAGTAAGTATTACTGGCTGCTATTGAATAATTGTGAGATTTAGAACATTATAAACAACTTCATATGGGTAATAAGTACAATGATTAAACACGTGTCAATCTTGTGTTAAAGGCATAAAATTAGCAATTCAGTTATCAGTTATCAGTTATTGAATTGCATTAGGGTTGATTTATTTATGTTTTATGGTAAATAGTTTGGTGGCACGAGATCAACACAGGCGAATTGGTACATAAGGGTCGAATGATAGTAGGAGATTAGAAACCATGTAAAAGATTTGGGTGATAGTTGAAAGAGATTAGAGGGATCAAATGAAAAACCAGAGTATATTAATCTATGGCAAAAATTTGTGTCTTCATTGAAGACTTGCATTGTTTGCATTAGTTTCCAATTATAGCTATAGGTAGTAACATTAATTTAACTGTGATTTCATATTTTAAAATTAGACGAAAAGCGCAGTTGTGTTGTACTCCTAAGGAACTCCAGCATATTTAGGATGGTTTGATGAGTTCAGTTGTAAAAGTAAAAGTGTGGAAGTCAGCATTATTGTAATCAGCTATCTAACAATCATAGAACTTCACAGATTTGTGCATTACATAGGGAGAATCCAATGCGTTGTGTATAGGCGCATGATACACGTTTTCAAGTAATGTGTAAATCAAACATGTTGTGCTCACATTAATTCATAAATTGATGCTGTACTGCAATACCTAATGATTCTTGCTACTCTTTATTTAAATGGAGCTACATCTAGACATAACTAAATCAGAAGTTATCCTTAAATCTGGAAATGTGGTATAATCGTAATTGCCGTAATCTGCTTACAGTTCCCACTTGCACAATCACACAGACACACACACAGACACACACACATATACACAGATAGACACATATAGACACACATAGACACATATAGGCACACATAGACACACATAGACACACACACACAGAAAAAAACAAACAACACACACACACACACACGTACACTTACAACCTTCATTCTTGTGTTAGTAGTCAATTGATATCTATCCTGATAATTGTTTGCTACATTTGTTTCCATAGTTATTCCTCTTCTCGCAACAATAATCGCAACAGCACTTGCTTCAAAGAGATACGGTCTCTCAGGCGAGAATGCAATGTAAGTATCGATCATTTGCAGCATTTGTTTTATTCTACATAATGACAGCGAAATTGCCAATTACCGACTGTTTAACAATTTTGTTACTATTTAAATTACACTAATCCAAAGTTTTGATGAAGTAGGAGTCTTATAACAATTGCGGAACGAGGCTAAGCTAGCTATACTAATCGAGTTTGTGACGTAGTGTTGTGATCAAATGCCATGGTAGGTACTTCAAAGCAGAAATTATCCGGTAACGTGGTTTAAAATCATTTAAGTCAAGTCGTAAGGAAACATGCCCCTTATAACAATCAAAGTAAGCAGAGTGTAGTTTAATTCGTGAATCAGAATTACAAAAGGGTACTTTGGGAACGGAAGTAAAAGAGAAATTAAACTCAAACGGAACGGTAAAATTTTCAGCAGAAAATCTTCAGACAAAGCAACATTTCTATCGAAGAAAATTTAAGATAATTCCAGATGCCCGAAAACTCTATTTTCTAGTTAAATTAATTTAAAGAATATATTCAAAGGGAGAAATGTCCTTAGGGTTGGTTTTATATTCTCACTTTCCTAAGCAGATTTCACAATTTACTTAATTGCGCAATTTTATATTCTTAAAAAAGCTCCTTTTGGGCTCAACAACAAAATTCACTGAAATATATTTGAATGTAATTGCCTCTATTTCTCCGCATTAAAACAGTGTAAGGTTTAGTCATTTTATCAGTTTAAACATCATATGGTATCTAAAATAATTATTGAATATTAACCGTAAACAAACTGCAACTATTTAAAATTTTGGTGAAGCCTTGTAAATCGAATAAGTGATGTTCGAAGAGAGAAGGATTAATCTAATAACTCTGTTTTTATTAAAAAGTGATAAATAACCTTTATTGTTAATACTGTATGGTCGTTCAGACCAGCCTAATCGTTGCAACTTTAAAATGTGTTTGAAAGTAAAGGGTCGGTTTAGTTTGTTACCTTTCTTGTAAAAGGATAAAGACGTATAAACCAAGCTCAATTTGGTGTTAATTACCACTGATTAAGGAATATGAGCTGATGTAGCAACTACAGAAATATTTGAGAATTTGCTATCGGATCTCTATAGATCCGTTAGTAAGGCAGCACAGTAGAATGCGTAGTTCCTGGTGCAGACACCATCTGTTTCTTTGAAATTTTCCAACCCTTTTTTTTATCTTTGCTTTTTAAACTGTAAATTTACGAATAGCGAGTGAGTTTCTTCTGCTAAAGCATTCCACGTACTATATCTAAAATCACATCACTGCTTTAGCTCTAGATTTCTTAGCTCACACAAGCCGGGTTTAAAGCTACAAGACACACTTATAACTGTGTGCATAGTAATTCAAAGTAAATGTCAAGTAGAGACCTAGTATCACATATGTGTAGTGTGAGCAAAACAAGACC
>JAAAKM020006155.1:0-10664 GCA_010016025.2 Alatinidae sp. Z8VKAUB7J3 | reverse complement strand
GGTTTTTCTGTTTATTTAGGGTAGTTTCAATGTCGGGCCCACTGCTCATCAGGGGTCTTTGATTGAGAGATTGCAAAATACAATCGTTTCCGTAAAAGTACATTTATATCAAAATCAGGATGATGTTAACATTTACGTAGAAAACAAGCTTGTGTGCGTTTATGCAATGTTGAGAAATACGTACAGTCACGACAGTAGAACCTAAAGACAGAAAATAAATTAGTTAGGCAAGGTAAAAAATACAGGTCTTTCAAAGAGGTGATATATGTGACATACGATGCCGAAATTTGGCCACATTAGTATAAGGAAAATTCTGTTAATAAAAAGATGGATAGCCAACCGATAGATCATACAAGATAAAACGCCAGTAAGTAGCCCATCGACAGATTATGCTAGACAAAATGCCTAATAAGGTAACTTCTTTGACAGTGTTTCGTCTTCTAAGAAACTCCTCGGGTCAACTAGGTAGTTGACTTGAAGAAGTCTATTAGAAGACGAAACATTGTCAAGGAAGTTTCCTTACTGTATACTTCCTGTATACTAAGGAAAATTCTGGGAAATTAACAAGCCAGTTAAATAACACTTCTGAAATCGAAGGGTTTACATTCAAAATATATCTTCTATGTAGTTATAAGTATTGAATTCCAGTTAAAGTGATAACAGGATTATGCCAATACCATAAAGTCAACTATTGATACCTTGTAGTAAAGGCTAGCGCACCACCCACGACTGTCTATTGTGTTGGAAATAATTTCAACCAAAGGGTCAGTGGTTATACCGATATTTGACATTGGATAAACGTCATGCCTATGTAGATATTTTTATTTTTAACATAAATAGTACCAACATTGAATTAACGTCATTTCAACGCCTGAACTATGACGACGCGTCAACTTTCATAGAGAACGAACCAGCAACGTTGATTCGATTTAAAATGAAATGTGTATTGTATAAGCCTATCTGGCATGGAAATACCTGGAAGAAGAGAACTATTACACGATACTGTTTTATGTAGTAGGTTGTAGGAAGCACACAATTTATTCTGTGATTGGGATGTATAGGGCGAAGATGGATAAACTACTATTTACGATTGGAGAGCAGGTGGAAACCTTTTTCGCTGTGATTTTTATTGATCACATCGAATTTACGGATCAGCAAAATTTCCATTTAACCCTACGATTCAGTAATATAATAAAAACGTTGTTAAGGAACATGCCCCTCCTGTCCCCGATATAGTTACGACTCTAATAAGTTCTTGGTTTTTAAATCGAGAATTTTATCATGCACTTTATAATATACTTTATCATAACTAATAAAACTTTTGTTGTTTTCTGTTATCTGTTGTTTATTTTATCTTATTTTAAAATTGAATTGTCACTTTTTCTTCAACTTTGTGTCATACACAGAACCAGAATGTTGTGTGTGTGTGAAGGGGTGTGTTGGCACTGAACATATTGCATAAACTTGTTGAAGCAGATGAGCCTCGGCAGCCATTCTTGTAAATTTCAACTTGTTACAGTAATTTTCCAAGCACTTTACCCGTAAGGCGCTAAGGAATACTGCAGTACAGTGAAATAGCATTTCTTATTCTACAAATCTTTGTATCTTTTGTGTAATCGTGGGTTTACATTACCGATTAGCAGAATTTTCTGTGATAAGTCTAAGCAGACAACATCTGTCTAATGACTCAATTTTAAGTTCTTGGTTAAAATGGCTAGATTATACCAGCTTAATTATACCCATGCTGTCAATTAATTCAATGCCTGTGGAAGAATAGTTTGGATTCTGCCGACTTAAAGGATCTTTATAGAAGCCTTTAATTTACCAATGCCTTTAATACTTTCATTCGTTTCCTCGATACCTTGGTTAGGGGGTTTATGAATAAAACATGCACTGGGATTTTTGTAAGTCACTTTAGAAGATGTAAAAGTCGAAAGAGACCGCATTGCATAAGGGGCATTGCGACAACTTCTTAAATGTATGAGAAGAATCATTCAAGAGCAAAAAATAATAAAGCTGAGTAGAGATTTGATAAAGTTAGCATGGGAATAAAATGAAATTGAGGTCGCATGTCTAACCCCAACTGTCTACAATACGTCGTTTTGTTTGTTACGTACAATACAAATATTTATAAAAGAACATTCAGATATAGTCAAGGCTTGATGGGTTCTTAGACATTCGGGGGAAAAGCCTTTAAAAGGTCTTAAAATGATCTTACAGCTAAGCAATATCAAAAATTTATGTTCTTAATATTATAGTGCCTAGATAAAGTATAGAGCATTTTGCCTTAAAAATAGTGAACAAGCGCAATTTGCTAGTACGTTTCTCATGCGTGAACTTGGACATGTTCCGTATCTTTTTCGTAAGATACCATATCATAACTGTTTGATTAACCAATCAATTGTAAAATACTCCCCCCCTTCGAATAAATACTACTGAAACTGAATTAACTTTTGCAGCAAATAAGATCGAATTAACTAAGGAAAAAAGGCTTTAATCAAAATAATTTCTTTTTTATTTGGTTCAGTGCAAGAGATGAGCCACTTACCGATAAAAGCGTCCTGAATATAACGAATAGGATTCCTTGGGGATTTTTTAAGGTGTGATTTACCCTGTGGCACAATATGAGGAGCAAGCTAACGATGTAAACATTAAGAAATAAAGATCAAAGCTTTTGAGAATAACTGAATATTCTTGCTGTATTCCTTTATTTATCGGCTAAAGGGAATTTTTTCATTTCAAAGTTTTCTCTCGGTTTTGAACCCTTTTTAGTAACTGTTTTCTGTGGAGGTGAATTTGAAGAAATAAGCGCCGAGCGTTTACGTTATGTACGACGTGTGATTGTTGGTTTTTTTTGGTTTTTTTTGTCTTATAGTCTAAAGCTCCCTTTTCTTTTCTAAGGCTCTTTGAAAAAGGTTACTTATTACTAGGGTTATGACAACAGAAAGTGTTAAATGCTTATTAAAGTACTAACGTCTTTAAATCAACAAAAATAATGTACACGTTTAAGGTTCACCAATATGGTTGTAAGTAGTAATAACTATCCTGTATAAAGCATTTTAAACGATCAGTTGTTAAAGTTTTGTATATAGACTATAACAGCTGATTGTCCTATTTGTATAATTTGAAACCATAAAATAGGGGCAATAATGAGAAAAAGCGTTTTAATATTTAAAATATTGCCTTCTAATTAGCCTCGTTATTGCAATTACTGGGTTATTTCTATTACCGAATAATCCTATGCAAAAACAAAGCAGCCAAGAACAAATCATGAAATGTGTCCTTCTTTGTTATATAATCACCATCAAGGCATTACCACGTCTCGTTATTTAAAATTATACTAAAACAAACAATGTCTATTTCTTGCAGGTCAAATTTTACCAACTGCTCCTGATTCGAACGATTTCGAGATTCGAGCAGTTTTGTAATTCGAACAATTTCGAGATTCGAGCAGTTTTGTAATTCAAACAATTTCGAGATTCGAGCAGTTTGTAATTCGAACACTTTCGGAGATTCGAGCAAATTTGTAATTCGAACAATTTCGAGATTCAAGCTGTTTTGTGATTTAAATAATGTCGACATTTCAGCAATTCATAGGCCCGCGAAGATTTACACTACAGTATAATGCCAATAACTCAACCCTCCGACTACTCAACTTTCAGCTATTCGACCTTTTTTATTCACCTTGAATCTCCACTAATGCTTTTAGCATAGCTCAAAAATGTGTTCATTGGTTCCTTGTAGGTTCAATTTATCAACATAATACCGTTATCATATTTCGGTAGTCCGTTATCTAAAACATGCAACGGCGAACCCTGTAGTCTGTTAAATAAACAACCTCTAGGTCGTTCTTTTCCTCCGTAAGCTTTTAGAGACCAAGGAATTAAAACTAGTTTTGAATTATAACTAGTGTAATAAATAAACAGTAAAGTACAGGATTAGCAATCCAAAGAATATTTGCAAAAGCATAAGATAAATTCTTACCGTGCCAACACGAGTCAACTTTCGGTTCCTTAGTTTTACAGCGACCGGTTTCCAAGCAAAACCCTTGTGAAATAGTTGTCTGAAATTTCCAAGAAGTCTTTACAGTGACATATCCGAAGAATGATTTTTGTAATCACTAAACTGGTTGCTCTACAGTTTTATACAATTTCTTACATTGTGGGATAGAGCAAAACTCGGTCTTCTTACACAACTCTGTTATTCTTTTTGAAGCTTTGAGGAGTAACGGTGACACTACAATAAAATCCTTCAGGGAGTGTATAACGCTTTGTTTTGGTTGATAACAACTCATTTCGCTCTGTATCTAGGTTTCCATTATCATTCGATAATCACTGTCGGGAAACCATATATTTCATGTGGAAATGTATACAAGAGATTATTAAAAAGGGTCTATGATACCATTTAAAACATATCAAAGAGTGCTTTATACAGCTCAGTTGCAGACACTTTGGAGACAAACCATTACAGCACTAACGTTTTGAAACAAGAGAACTTCGACTTTTGCGTTCGTGCCATGAGCTAGAAGATTCAAAGACGGACGCTGGTGCGTATGTTGAAAACTGCTCTCTCTAAGACATGTGAGACAGTTTTTGCCTTAAATTACGCTAAATACCAAGGAAGAACTCCTAATTTTCAAGTTATTTCATTTGGCACGATCCTCTGCCTTTACAATTTTTTTAAAGCGGGGAGCAAGGGACTACATGTCTACACGGCTTCTCGGCCTTTTGACAAGGAATGGATCTAGTATGGGTTCTCATTGATGGTAGATTCTTTCCAAAATCTGCGAGAGGCGGTCCTACCAGGGCGGTTGAGCCTGCCTCATGGCTTGCTTTTCTGCCCAGTAGCCTATATTGTGGAGCGTTGCCCTTAGAGGCCCTAACATATCTTTCTTTATCAGTACGTTTGGTTGATTATCTATCTATTAAGGGTAGTTTCAATGTCCGGCCCACTGCTCATCAGGGGTCTTTGATTGAGAGACTGCAAGGACCTACAAGACAAGTTGATTCCAGCTTATAAAAGTTCCAATGAAAATTAATGCTCTCCTAACTTGATTTTCAAATCTAGTAACGAAAATAAACTATACTAAACCTTGTAGACATTTTGCTTAGAAAATAGTGTAAATCAAATGTATCAACTCGTGCTGCAGTGATTAAAATGATAACAACGCGTCCATAATGTTGGTATTTGTTGGTGTAGGCTCTGAATCGTTTAATCGGATACCTTGACAGCACTCAAGATTGATTAATGCTACCTTAATTGTATCAAGCGCATTACTAGTTAACATAAAAAAATATGACAGTCTCACATAGCTTCTCTAAACTGAGCTATGACGTTATTTTTAAACAATGCTTGCAATTTGCCATTTTAAAGTTTTTGGAATTTCTATTTTAATTTTATAAATTTTGATTCATGTTAGCTATTTTGGATTCCAATGGTACTTCTAATAATGTTGTGTTTGAATGGTAGCAGAAAGCCAGATAAATGCCAAAAAAGCCATAGGACTCTTTGTGGGGTCTTATTTATAGTATTGCCATAGAAACAAAGAGTTTCAAGTTCTTTAATTGATTTCTTTGAAACTCTTTCTATGGCAATACTCCAAGTTTATACAGGACTGCTGTATTGTTGATATAGTTTATAGCTCATGATCACACGATAAGATATCAAAATATTCTGAATAAAATAGTATTCCTTGAATTTTAAATTTTGAAATCAGGAAAAAATTTATTATTCAAATTGGTCTTATTCCAGGTTTTTACTTTCGAGTACACTTGGTTTAACTCCTTAGTTCAAATCTATGTATTTTCTGTAAATTAAGTGTTTGTGAGTTTGTAAAAAACACCAGATAAAACTTTAAGAACTATTTTAAAAAAACAAATATTGATTTCACTAACTAAATATGCCTTAAGTAATGGATTCATTTAGCTAAACATTATCGCCATACACTAATCAAGGCAATCGTATGGAGTGAAGTGAGAATAAATTTATGATGAATTTATAGGAAACAAGAAGACCAATACCCATCGTAGACTAACAAATAAATCCAAAATATGGCACGGGAAAGTGCCCAGTATATTTGCGGCTACTGTGAATTGGGAATGCTTCCCTAAGTTTTAACAATTGAATAAAAACAACCGTGACCAAGAGTTTCCCACGGTAGAACCGAGTGTTGTCTATTCAATCCAAAAGCTGCTGTCTGTTGCCCAAAAAGGCGTACTACCTATCACATATAAATGCATATTAGTTTATAAATTCACGTGTCGCTGTTCGAGTGAATATGTAGGTCATGCGACTCAGAGGTTACATCACAGAATCGCACAAAATGTACCGACCTTCATTAGTTGACGCAGTAATAAAGGCAAGTCAACAGATACCAAAATAGACCCGACACTGGGACAGCATTTGCTTGAAAACCAATCATGTGCTGATAACTATCAAGAGGATTAGTTTATGGTATTAGCAAAAGCCCGATCTCCTTTTCATATCGCCGCTTTAGAAGCTGCATTTATCAAAACAAAGAAACAGCTACTCTGTCGACAAAAATAATTTGTTTATAATTTATGCCTTTTTCTATTATATAAGTGATCGAAAGGTGTCGCCCTCATGACTGTTATTTTTACGACGTGTCTTGGCCTCCTCGTTTCCTATAAATTCACAATAAAAGCTTCTCACTTCACTTCATACGATTGCTATGATCAGTGTATGGCGAAAACGTGTAGGAAAATGAATCCGTTACTCAACGCAATATTCAAATTTTGTACCACTAACCAACTTCTATATATACCTTTACATGTAATCGGTTTAAGTTAGGACATGCACTCGTAATCCCCCGTCGTCCCACTTCTGTGCCGTCAGTACGTCATCTGAACAATTTTAACTACCGACCAAAACGTCTGCTACACGTTACTCCGAGTTCTTTTGATTGATATTTCTAGGTCAAATGCTTTAATTCTAAGTATATAGGAATCAAGGGTTCCATAACGCTACTTACGGCAACTGTTACCAACAGCTGCACACTAGCTGAAAGTATAAACCACAAAATTGGATTCAACGTTACCCCCGGTATTAAGTATTGATACTTACTAGCGTAAAGACTCAGTTTTGGTTACATAGAAATGAAAAGTTCCACGAGTGTACCTTAACTTAGAACAAATTGTTCTAAGAGCTAAAAGCTAGAGTTAAATAAAGACAAAAAAATGGATTACAAGTTACCCTTAATGTTATTAGCGTTGATAGTTGATATGTTTACGCAAAAATCATTAGCTTCCAGGTAATAGGAGATAAGTGCTCAATAAATGAAATTTTACTTCGAGCAAAATGTTTTCTATTGCTGCAAGAAAAAATTATAGACGGAAAGATGGATTATACATTACCCCTAATGTTATTGGCTAACATTTGTAAGTAGTTATGAGTATGTAGGAATCAAAGAAGAGCAAAGTGCTTACACTAGCTGTACATTGGTAGGCACATTCCGACGAAGAGCAAAGACTACTCAAAATGTGTAAAATATTCTTTGAAACACGACGAGATTGTTGTTACACAAAGTTTGCCAAGCTCAGAAGAAAAGTACGATAAAGAGGACCGGACTTTGACTCAACCTAACTTTAGCTCTATTTGTATTACAGCCTTGTAAAAGCAGAGAGCGTTTTGAAGGTATCCCTGCATTGAAAGAAAACGCGAGAAAAATTTACCTGTCATCGATGCTAAAATCCGGCAATGCTTATTAATGGACAGGGATTTTATGCCTTATGTTTAGTTTATTCTATATCTAACTGAGCTAACTTCCTGAGACATACTGATACAATACAGTACTAGATTTAATTCTTGTTAAAAAAGCAGACTTTTGAATATAGGATTGTAAAAACTAATTAATTTTACCATATATGCAATTTCCTGAAGACATCAACATAATTGGGTTTTCAAATCTTTTTAAGTTAACATTTAGTTACGTTAGTAGCGCCCACTCCCTGGTAGCGTGGGCCAAGGGTTTGATAACCGATGGTGACTTATTTTCTATTTTTCTAATGGTCTTTTTTTTAAAACTCTCAACCTAGTATCTATATAATATAGTTGACAGGTATTGTAAAGTATTTTTGATATTTAATGTTGATTATAAAAAGTAAATTAAATCATCACAAGGACCTAAACTGGACTTCAGCAAACGCCTTACTTGCTAGATTTACATTTGCAACTTAAGAAAAATAAATAAACATATGAAGTTTACTTTGACTAGGTTTTATAATACATTAAAAATGTATTTTTTCTCAGGTTTAACTCTATATCACGTGGCAGGGGGGGGGGGGCATGTTCTGCCTCCAAAAGTTTTAAACTGTAATACCTTTTTCTGCAGCAGCTATAAACCTTTGTGGATTATAGTTGTTATACTCGACACAAAGAATCAAAAGATGTTTGGTATTTATAATATGAATACGTAAAATAACACACTTGTTAAAACTTGAATCACTTCTTGCACAAAAAGTTATTATGTAATTTCCATTTTCATAGAGTGTTTGCAATTCCCATTTTCATAGAGTGTTGTTGAGGTGACACGATAAGCCTATTTTCCATCATAATCTCAGAAACGAGATGATTTTGTTCAAACGTAGTCAGAATAAGCTCATAAATTTCAGGAAATCGTAAAGTCATGACAAGAGGACAAACAAATCAGCAAAATCTATCAAATATTCTACAAATTAATGACGTAATTACTACTAAACTAAACTAGACAAGGGAATTAATTTTTTCGCCAATGAGTTTTCTTAGATTCACATTGCTTAGATATACATCTTAATAAAATGCCAAACCCAATCTTAAGTGGACATGGAGAAAAAAAGCTGGGACAGAATATTATTTTCGGCATACCTGGGCGAAGTTGAAGTATGAGAGATAATCATGTTATGTCATGTCACGTTACTCGAGATTCCTAGTTTATTTGTGCTTTTAGCTTTTGTTGATAGGCATACGTCCTGCGATGTAGTTCCAAAACCATAAATAATGTTAGTATGTCTTTTGGATGTATTCATTTACCAAACTTTTGAAAAAATTGAAGAAAATAATAATGATTTCGCCCATTAAGAATTAGGAGAGCTTTCGGTTTTGTATAGCTTGTTATTAAATTGATGAAAATCATTCCAGTCTTTCTTATTACAAAGAACAAGGAAGAATGTGATAAAGATTACCCTATACTATGTGTCAAAGTAAAAGCGTACTTATTATAAATACGCTGTACAAGATACTGCAATATTCATATACCCATGCAACCTTGTTTGTCATGTAATATAGGCAGCAGTCAATACTCACTATCTATTTAGAGTTAACAAAAAGGTGTACTAATATCTAAAAGATATAATGTATGCACTGATATAAGTAGCACTTCGCTATCAATGCACATCTCTCTGGCAACAAGAATATACTGCACTTTCGAAAAATTTTCTGACCTGAGAAGGAACACAAGTAAGAAAAAAATTCTGATTGAAGAGCATCTAATCAACCACTGATCTCACAAAGTTAAATCTTACCTCTTGGCGACTTAAAAAATTACCGAAGCAAGCATCCAAGGCAGCTTTTATGCCATGAGTTAACTATGTTGTTGCAATGAGAAAAGAAAGGACACGTTTGTTCATTGCTGGAACAAACGCTGTAAACAGGTATGCGTAGACAAACGTTTCCTATGATCCTGAATTGTTTTTCATATCCATAAGGAGATTTTATGCGGTAAAACACACTTAGGGTCAGTGGCAGGTATTCTTGATGTTTTCTTTAAACAAGGAGTTTTAAACATAATTGGTAGAAAGCGTGTGACTCTGAAATGTGTTGTTCAGGCTTTATTACGCAATCGTTGCGCTTGCTCACGTGCTATTGATATCAAGACGGTAGACACTGGCTGAAAACTCAATCGTTTGCTTTTCTGGCAACGTAGCTTATGAGCATGAATGAGTTAATATGTTAAGTATTGTGATTACACTTTCGGCCAAAGCCATGACTTTTTCATCAATTTAAGAAGCAGATCGTGCAAAACAGAATGCTCTTCTAGTGCTAACAACGGGAAATTAAGGCTATTTTCTCAATTTTTCTAAAAGAAGGGTAAAGGTCTACATCAAAGGACGTACTAACACTATATGTGGTTTTACCACTACATCATTGAACGAATGCTTCTCAACAAAAGCCAAGAGAATAAACGAAGTTGTTAAGGATATCATAGCAAAAGCTACAACGAGCTTAAAAGATAATAAGATTTAGGAGCTATTATTGTGCACTTAACATTTCCAACAAGACATTTTAAGCTAAAGTGCGGTTGCAAACAATTACCGTGAACAGCTATTACAGGACGTTTCACATTGCAGCTTTAGGAAACATAATAAATGGAGGTTGTCTGCTTATGAAAATTACAGCCAGGCTGAGAATCTTTGAGACAGAGACATTTCTTTCTTTCTTTTTAATCTAACATCTCGTCGCACTTTACTGTTGACATTTTCAGATAATGCTTAAGCTGATGAAATCATCTATCAAAAAGCAGAAAAAGAGTAATCATTTAAAGGTAGCACCACACAAATGTAAAGGCAGGCATAGTAAGAGTAATAGTTGGAAAGTGATATAATTAACAAGGGATTACTTCCTATTTGACCAAAAAGCTAGATGGCGCTTACACAAAAATGCTAAGAGTG
>JAAAKM020006153.1:0-10669 GCA_010016025.2 Alatinidae sp. Z8VKAUB7J3 | reverse complement strand
TAGTGGAATGTGAAAAAATAAATATGAACCCAGTCTACTCCCTCCCCCCCCCCCATCCGTCTTACCTCCCCTCGTCGCTGCATATAACGCCATCGTATTTGTTGGCCTGATTGAAACAGAAGAGTTGCTGATTCCCGGTATGATGAAATAATGATAGAGAATAAACAATAGCCAATCCGGATTAACCCCTTGACTCCCCTCTTCTCCATTTGGGACGACGTCATAAATGTATAATCCCCAAATCATCCATTGCTCCCATTGCATTTCAAATATCGTAACTGGCAACTTGTAAAAGAAGTTGGACGAGGTTTATATCAGGCTGATCTACACATGTATGCTTACTCACTAACCTTGAAAGTAAAATCGAATACTCTCTGCGTATTACACAACTTTCGTATATATAGGATATTATTTTCGGGACACGATGTTAAACGGCTAACCTTCAGGTCTAATGGCAAATCTCCTTTCAAGATACTTCTACATGGTTACACTTTTGTTCTCGTTGCAAGGTCGTCCTTTATCTTTTTAAAACGTTTTCCTTGCAGCAAACGTTATCTCCTCTTCTTCTCCATCGCCAGAGTTGTTCAGCTCCTGCATCAGTACAACTTCTTCTCCATTTTCACCATTTACTGCCAGTTTTCTATAACGAGGCACGCCTGAGTCTGATGCTGTAAGCGAAGGGGGAATAAAGAAAAATTAGTGTGCGTTGCCTACCGGATACGAAATAGTGAAAAGGTGCTACGACTTTTCATCACGCGACGATTCATCACTTCGACAATCCATCATGCGAAAATTCATCAGAGCGACAATTCATCGCAAAGACAATTCATCACAACGACAATTCATCACTACAACAATTCATCACAACTACAATTCATCACAGCGACAATTCATCACAACGACAATTCATCGCCTGAATTTTCTTTTTTGTGCAACCAAATTATATACAACAAAATCTACTTGCAGGCCAGATACTGCACTGATTTAATATATGTTAAAATGTCAGTTTCACCTAACATAACCGACCTAAAAGACTGCAAGCGACACTGAGAGCCGACCATAAATATAGATAAGGCAGTCCGATGCCGCTCGCTGTGCCTCCCACTGGGTCGAACAAAAGTTGATCAGTAAATGTTGACCGGAGAGAATCGCGTGGACAAACAGCTTGCTCAGGAGTATTCCTGGCAAATTTTAAGAAGTGTGCTTACAACCAAAATAACATGTTACTCAATAACACATTAGTGTCATCTTCAGGTGATGAATAGTCGCATGATAAATAGTCTGTGTGATGAATTGTCTTCGTGATGAATTGTCGCCGCGATGAATTGTCGCGCCATAAATCGTCGCGTGATGAATTGTCGCGCGATCAAAAGTCACCAAGCCAGTGAAAACGACAGTTAGGTAGTATACCTTTAAGTTCATGATAGACTATTTCAGGTCAGAGTATATAAAGATTTACATCATTTACATTTCTCCATCTTTGTTACCTTAGCCATATGACACTGTTGCTTTCTAGAAATGTTCACGTTTGCACCTTTGACGTTGTCTACCCGAAGCAGCTTTTAATCTACCATTTCTGGCTCTGTCAGCTGTCTTTCCCCCATTGTACATTCCTCCATTTCAACAACAAAGGATTGGCAATCAATTTAGAGACATCTCTCTTGTAGTCCATGTAATAGTAAAGCTGCAAGCATATGAATACATTTATGTACAAACAGAAGAGTGTCACAAAGATGGTTAACTCGTGCCTACGGTGAAACGGCGTACTCTTATTCTTGTTTTCCACGTCCCTTCCGTAGATATTTTCAAATATATGCATACATACTGCAACGTTAGTATCAATCAAGGAAAATAAAATTGGACCTACGCGGGACCACTTCAACAGACGTACCCATTGTGTACTAATTACGAATATCTCTAAACCTTCCTTACAAGGGGGGGACGGGGGGGCAGTAGACCCGTTATGACCAAAGAAATTTGAAATTCCACGATATTGACGTTTTGTTGCACCATTATAGAATCTTTTCTGTTTCGGCCTTTCTGGTTCGTCACTTTATTTGGAAAAACATGGTCATTATATGTTTTAACTCAGATATTCTTTCTCCAATTTGTACAAACTGTTCCCTATTCTCAAATCAGATTAAAAGTATAATCCTGCAAAAAAAAATTGTAATAAACACCAGTGAATACAAAGTTACGTATGTTACGTGCGAGATGTACGTAAGTTATGTACGAGAAGTGCCAAAAAGCCCGTGTAAGTGTGGGTTAAACGTACAAGCATTCAGACCCCTAGGATAGCATGCCAGTCGTTGACCTGATCGTATACATTGACAAATAGTGTCCTAAATGCACTTTCAACTGCTCGCAAAATTCGATTACAAGGTCAGGTGGCAACTTGAAAATATCGGTTTTGAAACCTATCTAGTTAATGGCAGAATTCTAGTGCCTAATATTTCGAAATGCTCTCAAAAGAATCTCTCTTAAAACAACACACCGTACTAATTCGAATAAATGTCCCCGGCTTTTACTAGATTTGCAACTTTCGGTTTTCCTACTGCAAACCAAAGGTTCGTAAAACTTCTCAGTTTCCATGTGGTACACTAGAATCGAAGAATATATGTCAGGATTCACTTTCTCTGTATATCCTGTTTAATCCATTTATCCGCCTTCCTTTCAACCTAAAGTTTAAGTCGATAAAATAAAAATGGAAGAATAGACGGCTAGTAAATTGTTTACCCTATTCTGTGGTACTTTTTAATACCGAGTACTCCAGGCACGTCTGCTTTTATGCCCTGTTGACAGTACTCTTAACTTTGCTACGTCTGATTTTCCAAAACCGTCTCCTGTCTCCATGGCCGAGTCTTTAAAGCCACCAAAACTGAAGATTACGAAAACTAGCTCAAGTACTGACCACTTACCATGCCGAGACTTGAGATACACGTGTAAACCAATTCCACTCATGCATATCACTAATCCAACGAAATTTAAGACATTCAATTTATCTCCTCCAAATTCAGTAGCAATGGTAAGCGTACAAATTTCCTATTAAGGAACAGAAAGGACACAACTGAACGATACGATCGTACACATGCGTATCATAGCACAGTTAAACCAATATTACTTCTTGATTAGGGGCACGAAAATTTAATCAAACAGTCATATCACATCCCTTTTAGTAATTCCTCCAAAAATAGGCGAGGTTATAGCACAACCTACAGTAGCTATTTGGAGTGGGCTTAAGGGACCATTATGGAAACAAGTTCTCCTGAACCTTTTTAATGCTATCCCTGCCATTTTTATTAGTAGGGGTTTATTGAGCACAATTTCTTTGTTTTTCATTACTGATATTTTGAATTTCATTCTTTAGAGCGACTTAAATATTTTGTTTAATGTTGTAAAGTAATTAATATCTTAAAAAATGTAATTTTGACTTATTATTTTATCTTTTTTTTAAACTATTTTTCTTCTATATGTCAAAAAATAAATACATACATACATACAGGCTAAAAAGGGATATACTATCAATTGGAGCAGAAGCCTCCTTATTTCTCGCCTTCTCTTATTTCAAGTTTGAACTGGGGGTCGGAAAGTGTTACGATATAACGTTTCACTAGAGTATAGTTGTAAATCACCTACATTCTAAATACTTGCTACAGGCAAATAGATACGTTGTTAGTGATCATATTAATAACATAGAAACCATTTCTTTTTGACATACTGTCAACTTGCATTAACAGCATTAATATGATAGCGACTCCCGGACTCCTGGGTTAGGGACATAATCACACTACCTTATTACGTCATATTAAGCCGCGTATGTAATCAAGCCGCATTAAATTAAGCCGCGCTTTAATTAGGCCACACTTGACAAAAATTAGCATTTTAAGAGTTTTTAATTACGCCGCAAGAGTCAACGGACAGTTTGAGATATAATGCTTTTTAAATATACTCCTATTTTCTCCTCAACGCCATTTTAAAAATCTATGCAAATGGGTCCAATGACAGTTCCTCTTCGCTCCTCGCTTTCCTTACAATAAATTAAGCCGCGTTTTAATAAACCGCACCATTAATTAAGTCGCGTTTTTATTAGGCCGCATTTTTGAAGGTGCGGCCTATTTAAGTACGCGACTTAATTTGACGTTTTAAGGTAGCCTCTTAAGCATTAGTCAAAACTCAACGTAAGCATTTAAAACTGTTTGAAGATAGAATTGCTGGTATGTCTGATAATATTACGTTATTTTCCTAAAATTAGCAAAGTATCTGTAAACTTGTAAACCATGAGGTAATGGGAATTATCATATTTACATTTGACCCCAATATGCAATCAGCTCACTGATTTGCTGGCCACCTGAAAAGTCTCTCCTTCTCTCCTTGTTAGTTGCAATTTAATTCACAATAACGTACCTTAAGGATTCCCGCTATCGCTAATGCTAATCCTGATGTATTGCAAACAAGCATATATTCGGAAACACTGAGTAAAAATGCTAGCACAGCTCCTATCAGCATCATTACAACAGAGCGGTATGCCACGTGCCAATTAGGTGCGAGCCATAGCTGCCGGGACGCTGACATCCGAGGACCTGCGAAGGGTGTTGTAAAAAAAAATTATGAACAGTATCAGTAATGATATATTTTATGCCAAAACGAGAACAATAGTAGCTAACATAGCACCTCCGTACTTATAAACTTTTAGGAACAAGTTCATATAATGCTGGGGGCAAACTTTTCACTCTCTGACCCTACGAAGTCGTTCGTAATCTAGGCCGGTTGTGACTACAAAAGCTAGGTCTATCGTGCAAAATAATGAATTCATAAATACATAACTACGTATGGAAGTAAATAAATAATAAATACATGCAAAAATATATAAATGCCGCTTTACGCTTTAAATGAAGGTGCAAAACATGACATTTGATACTGTCTTTTTTAAAAGGTAACGGAGAATGCTAGCATTAACAATCTCAGAAAACTCTCATTTCATCATACAATTAAAAGTCGACACGAAGTAGGTGGTGGAGGTAACTGTGCTATTGTGGGGGTTTTTTTGAGATAACGAGGCTGCTGGCGAAAAATATCCATTCTCCTTAATTTTCATGAACACTTCATGGTAATGACGTAATGACAGACCCGTTTCGGTCAGTGGAATGGGTGATCAGCAACCCTAACTATTCTCTCATGATCATCCCCAAAACAACACTTATCATCTTTACGGCTGTCAAGCAACTATGGTAACGGAATGGTAATGATCCATTTTCGTTAATGACATAAATATACAATCCCATTACAAGAAATAGCAACAACCTGTCTTCGGCCCAACAATTTTTGAGAAAACCTTTGGGCAATTAAGCAACGTGTAACCTCATGGTAAAGGGGTGACCCGTTTGATTTGTAGAAGAGCACATTGACTTCGGTTAAATAAAGAAGACGCCCTGGCTGGGGTTGTGTTAGAGTTTAAGCCTCTGAGTTGGTCTTTTTTATCTTTAATTAGTATGCGATAATAAGTGAGTGACTGAATACATTTGCTCAAAGGGCAGGTGCTCTTCGATGAGGCAATTAATGTAAGAATGCAACCATTCTTCGTCATTGGAGAAGAGTAAAACCGTGAACAAATAGCGTAAATGCGCAAGAGATACATGTCATACCTTCAATACCAAGAGCAAGTGGTAACAAGGTGACCGCCATAATCGGTTGAAGGTGGTATATTGTGTCGATTGGATTAGACAAACCTGACGGAAGAAAACAGAAGACTGATTACATTCTCCCTCGATTATGAACTGACCATTAGTCGATTAATGAGGGGCACGACATCAAATTCGGACGGCCAGTCAAGTGGGTAATAACTCTTGATGGGGCACGCGCTGTCACAAGATTTTCATGAACATTTTATGGTTACTACCGACATGTTTTGGTCTGCGGAATGGGTGATCAGCACCTCTAGTTGTTCTCTTATGATCGTCACCAAAACAACAGTTATCATCTTTAAGGCAGTAAAGCAACTATGGTAACGAGAAACGATTGGTTTCTAAAACCTCAAACTCATTCGTTTGCTGCATAAACATTGAGATATTTACGACATTACACTCACGTTGTTGCAAACTATATGCAAGCTGATCCTAATTTTTACACCTAAAAATCTGGCCTGATTATGATTTAGACCCTACATACTAAATTGGATGATTCTGGCGTTAGAGATCCCAACTCGATTCACATTTATGGCAATAAAATTTTTCCTCAAAAAATATGTTCAGGTACACTCATGTATTTCCATGATACACACGCTAACGTTCTGTATATTTTAAGCGTTTCACTTCTTACGTGTACTACTTATTTACTCCTTGCTCTTGCTTCCAAAATTTCATTGCATGCTTTATGATAATAAGCAACTCCGTTGTTATTTCCGTCACTAGTTACTCTGTCTGGTCAGCAACCTAAGCTTTAGAGTTGCTTTTACTGGTACGGTGAAGCTGGTTTACGTTCCATAGCTCATAAAATAGAAGAAACTTACACAAGCCCAGCAACCACTCGCCACAGTCTTCATCGACTAGTATTTGTGTAATTATATGTAGCAATAGCTCCATAATTCCAGCCGAATTTAAAGCAAGTAACCATTTTACCTTTTCATGTGTAATCGTTTGGTAGTAAAAACCGTTGAACAACAAAATTACATTAAGCAATTCTTTAGAAGTGCTGTCTCCGTTAACCCTCTTCTGCACCCGCAATTTCTCTTTACAATTCTGATCGCATACGAGAAGGGGTCGGAATCCTTCCTGCTAAACGTGACAAATTTATCTTCGAAGGTAGAGAACTCTGCCATACTTTTGTACAATCCTACTAAAATTACTAAAATTGCTAAAAGTACTAAAATTATTAAAATTACTAATACTACATAAACAGCTTTGTTTCAAGCATTGACAGTTTTATTCGTATTAAATGTTAGAAGTGTGGGCTTTTGAAGACACAAAAGGGTATATAAAAGTTTACTATATTACTATAGCAATTAATGAATGTCGATCACAACCGTTGGTAAGGATATTCGCACATTCTTGAACAAGCCTTTGCCTGGAATAGAAACTAAGTCGCTTATTTGAAAACGCACGCCAAGACTTTTACCACGACTTGAAGGATATTAATTAATCTCTAAAAAATCTATCTATTTTGAACAACAAACCTAGTGATTCTTTCTGCATAATTAACTGAACGGATGTCCATCGAAGTCCGCTAGTAGCAGATGCCAACATTGCCTAAAATTATAAAGACGATACAGAAATGTAGAACTAGCATTTTGTACCTACGATGGGTGTGTTAAGTAACCTATAAATACCACAGGATGGACGACATTTAGAGAAAATTTTATCTTACATATTACGTCAAGTTTATACATTACAACGATCGATCGCTAAGACAATTCTGGATCTTGAGATATGTCACTGGACCATCTGATCATCCTTGACACAACCTTGAATCACGTGAAAAAACGTTTGCACCATTCTTTGCAACAAGGTTCTATTGCATCCAAATTGAGCATTCGAGTATGCTACAATGAAAGATTTCAAGACTCGATGCAACAGCTGGTTATCCAGTTCATTACCGAAACACAAAAAGAAACTGTATTCTAACGTTCGTTTCTTACAGACTTCCCCTGGTCCATGGTCATCAGGTTTTAACTCCGAAGAGGTATTTAGTAAGACGAAACGTTGTAAGTAATACAGTTTCTCTTTTACTCTCCACGTATTTGTCGGTAGACTATTAACCTTTTCATCAATAATAACTACTAACACAAGTACAGAAGGGACGAATGGTTCGCCGTACACGACATTGTCGGATCAAATAATGATTAGCAAAGTAAACTCTTTGGTATGCACAATTGTACAGCAATTTTCTGGTTTTCTTCTTTCTTGTCTTTCCCTTTTCTCTGCCTGACTCTCTTTTCATTACCTTACAGAGATATTTCTACTCCCATCTTCTTTCGCCTATTTATTGTATACAGGTATCTCCAACTCACGAATTGACCAGGCCTGAGATGAAGTCTTAAATGCAATGAAGTGATCGCTAAATTGTTAAATTCATATCCGAGTAATAGTAAAGCCATGCGCTATGAATAAACACGAAAGGCAGTCCAATTAGTGTACACTGTATATTGAGGAAAATAAATTCCACTTAAGTTTAATTGTAGTAGCAATAACAAGAACGAAAAGTAATAATGATCATGAATATGAACAATAATCAGTTATGAACTTGTATGTTATCCAATACACATATATCGTAAAAATAGTACACTAAATCAGTGTTTTCCAACCTTTTTTTCAAGCGACCCAAATTTGAAAAATTAAGATTCCAAAGTAGTTTGCCACCCCCCAAAACTCTCGCAGCTGACACGTCCGTGGTATACATCGATTTTTTCATCTCTGTGCTTTAGCTGTGTCCTGCTAACAAGCCACACCACTGGCTCGAAACTACCTCACTGAAAGTTATTTGTTTATATTAATTGCTGTGTTTTATAAACTAGTACGGTACTTTTAATCTCATAACCTTACACATACATATAAATATTAATATTTACACACATTAGGTGACCCCCCAAAAGGTTTGTGCGACCCAATATTGGGTCGCGGCCCATACGTTGGGAAACACTGTGATAAATGTTACACAAGTTGATACACGGTACAACCTTTTTATTGTCATCCCTGTAATTTTCAATACATGTTTTCAAGTAATTTCCATTCCATTTCCAGTAAATGCTCAAAACTACTTTCAGTTGCATTGCGCATCTCTAGACTAATCCGGTGAGAAACCTTGACACAGTGCAAGCCGAACTTAATAGGTAAACCTCTAAGAGAACCGTTTAACATTGAATAGGATTCCTTTGTAATACAAAGAAAGCATGAGAAATTGAACACATGAACTTACTTATAGCGCAATAATTGGCACACAGTAACAAGACGGTTAAATAATGTAAACTCTAAAATGCTTTACCTGTGCCTTTCAAGGTTGATGACCTCACAAATGTAGTGAGGACGCTTCCCTTGTGCATGTGTGGTTAAATTTTTGATAAACTTAACATAACCAATCACGATATTATGCATTTTATTTTGTCTCCTACAGTTCCAAAATTATCATTGATGACCAACCATTTTTCGAGAGAAAATGTTTGCATCTTCAGGAAAGGTCAAAAATTATAAAGCGGGTCTTTCCAAAGAAAACATGAATGACTGCAAACTTTAGAGTAGTGATTCCGCTGACTTTACTAAGGCCTCGGGAGTAATACAACTAGAAACAAATAGCAACAAAATTGGGCCTCTCTCTGGTTTTTCGGTTGCGAAAGCGAAAATAAACATTCTCTGTACGATTTGAGGCATTAAGGTTCATTAAGTGCTGACTATCACTGTAATAATGAATGGAAGTAATAAGAGTAAAAGAAAAAGTAAAAGAAAAATCACCGTCAGTAAATAAAACTGCAGCGATGCATTGAACACCCGGCTTTGAATAGTATGGGAGACGAAGGGGTAGGGGGGGGGATTCTGTTTGAGAAAGTTTGCTAAAATCTAATAGCAGGGGTTGGAATAAGCTTTGGGTTGGACAAAAGCAAATGTCCTCACGACGCAAATTCGTATAACGAAGAAACCGTTTAAGTAATGCAAGTTATATTTTCAATTTACTATATTACTAGTTCAATTAAGTATCACATGGGTTCCCTGTAAGTAGGGAGGGGTAGGAATCCAGGAGTATATAGACTGCAATATTGTCCGCTGTGAACTTAATATAAGAATTCTCGAGGAACTTTCCGTCTTAGAGCTGGACCTTCAAAAATACTCTGGTTGCATGCTTGGTGCGGGCTGGTAAGCAAATAGCTGCTAGGAGGTACTGTGAGTGCTTACTTGGTTGCAATTGGTGGAAGTTAAACAGCTGTTAGGAATGACTTTAACAGGTGCTATGGTGCATACTGGATGGCAACTTGTGAGTAAACATAAGTAGTGTCTTTACAATCAATCCTTTCCAAAGAAACATTGAATGTATATCTACTAAATGATTTCTGTCAGTAATGTATCGTATTCTTTGTATATTTGTTAAAGACTTTACATGCACACTCGGAAATGTACCAACATTAAAGCAATTTCACCGGAAAAGGGTGCAGCGGCTTTAAATGTATGAAACAGTTCCCCTTAAATGCTAGCCTGTCCAAGGATTCATCCGGAGCTACGACTTTTCATCACGTGACAATTCATCAGGTGACGATTCATCGGGTAGTGTCGGAGAGACCTGTTGGTTCAGTGACAGCAACGAAATTTACGCTAAAATGAAGACCATCGATCAGTCAATTTCACTAACCAAAGTTTTAGCTAGTTTACCACGTCGTCTTTGATAGTTTGCTGTGACAGATCAACTGCTTCAATGCCAAAGTTTTTACGGTGCATTTGATTTCCGTAATACAATTACTTACTACAGATGGTAGTTTCAACGGACAGTATTGCATGCACTGCAGAAGGCTTGGGAACGTTCGTTTGGCAATGTAAAAAGATTTTCCGTAGCTTAATTACTTGCATGAAGCTGCTATCTTGTCACGCCTAAATGCCATAGTGAATATACATATCACTCTGCACCAAGGTACCTTTCGAGATTATGACGAATAATGTACCCTTTACAATACGTCTTACAAATGCGACATAGCAGC
>JAAAKM020006150.1:0-10671 GCA_010016025.2 Alatinidae sp. Z8VKAUB7J3 | reverse complement strand
CAGGGTACATGAAAAAGAGAATGAAAAGGTCGAAAAGTACCAAGACCTAAAAAGGGAAGTGAAACGTCTGTGGTCTTTAAGGAAAGTGAAAATAGTACCAGTAGTTGTTGGTGTCGTAGGCTGTGTGAGCAAAAGATTTAATAGCTGGATGGAAATGTTAGGTCTCAAAGTAAATGTGGGAATTGTGCAAAAAAACCAGCCTTATTGAGATCTGCGAGAATAATTAGAAAAGTATAGGACATTTGAAAGAATCCTCTTGGCCCCTCGCCACTAATAGTGGCTCGCCCAAGAGGCAAATAATCGACAGGTGACAGTACCAACAATGATGAAGAAAGAGAATACGAGCTAGCTGCACGAGGCAATGGTATTGAACGACTCCATGTAATGGATATCCAAAGTAATACTGATCAGGAACGCACAGTGGAAAGCAGTACGAGACAAAATGATGACCGGCAGGAGGAAAAGCTTCTAAAAGAAAGTTGAGGGAATTGGGTATTCCCAGAAGACGATGAAAGTGTAGTCAGAAGGGCAGAGGTTGAAAGTTATGATGAAGAGGAAAAAGAGTTGCTAAGAAAAGTACTTCATGAGATAAGACAAAACCCCGAGTAGGCCCAACCCAATCTCAGATATAATGACAGAAAGAAGGTAAAAACAGCTACAATGAAACTCAACAAAGTTATAGCTCTTATCAAAACTGAATCCAAACGGAAACAAACATTGTGTTACGGGCAGTTGGTAATATTGTTGCAAAGATGGTTGGGTACAAAACTATAAAGCCCAACGAAAAGAGGACACCACATTGGAGGAGAAGAATTTTGGAGAAGCAGAAGGAATTTCGCAAGGATTTAGAACAGTAAAACAGACTGAACCGAAACGAGTTTTAAAATACGAGGTTACCAAATCCAAGCTTGAAAAAATATCGCATAGAAGAAAAGGGAATTGTTGTGGTTCATGAACAAAAACAACAGAGGTTAGTTGCAGTTACAAGACGACATACACGTTGACGTGATGAAACTGAAGAAGCAGGTGAGAAAAATGCCAAATTGGAAGAGCCAAGGTCCTGATTGAGTTCAGGGCTATTGGATAAAGAATTTGGATAATTTGTATGGTGATATAGCTATTCAACTTGATAGATGTCTTCAAGAAAATAATCTTAGCGAAAGAATTGTACAGCCATCTTGAGCATGCAAAAATTTTACCATGGGAACAAAAAGGATGCAAAAAAGGAAGCTGGAGGGCAAAAGACCAACTAGTCATTGATAAATTGATGGTAAAAAATTGCAAGAAACGCTTAACATCACTGGCTGTGGCATGGCTTGACTACCGAAAAGCTTACGACATGGTGCCTCACACTTGGATAGAGGAGTGTATGAATATGTTTGGAGTAGTAGTGAATATCAGGGCCTCAAAAACCGAGTCAAGGAATCATTGGAACACAGAACTAAATGCAGGCCAGACTAGACTTGGAAATGTGAAAATAAGGCGAGGGATTTTTCAGGGTGATAGCCTGTCCCCACTCATTTTTGTGATGACAACGATCCCATTGACACTGATGCTGAGGAAGACAAATATTTTCTATAAAGTCAAGAAGAAAAGAACGAGTATCAACCACTTACTATTCATGGATGATTTGAAGCTATTTGCAAAAAACGAGGATCAAATAGACAGTTTAGTGAATACAGTAAGAATATTCTCGGAAGACATCAAAATGGAGTTTGGCGTGTCAAAATGTGGCGTGTTAATCATGAAAAGAGGAAAGATAGTTGAGAGTGATGGCCTGTGTATGCCAGATGGTGCAATGATGAGAAATATTGAGGAAGGAGGATACAAGTATCTTGTTATTTTGGAAGCGAGTGGCACTAAACATGATAAGATGAAAGCACATGTGGCATCTGAATACATCCGTAGAGTCAGGAAAGTACTGAAATCAAAGTTAGACGGGGGGAATATAATCTCAGCCGTTAATTCAAGAGCAGTTTCAATTATCAGATATGGAGCGGGGATCATCAAGTGGACAGAGTATGAATTAGAGGAGTCGGACAGAAAAACAGTGGAACATATAAATGCCCTAAACTGGTCTGCTCAGTGGTACACACACACGCCCGAGAAAGTGCTGGAATCAGAAGACTGCAAGATTTTATAGGATTTCCCCATACAGACTGACAAGACACTAGAGCACAACAGACGCGATATCACTGTAGTAGAAAAAAAGAAAGAAATGCCTTCTCATAGACCCAGCATGCCCATTTGATACCAGGGTAGAAGGAAAGAAGAAGAAGAAATGCAATAACTACAGTGACTTGAAATTTGAAATTGCAAGAATGTGGAGAATGAAAGATGTTCAAGTGGTAACAAAGGCATTAGGGACAGTGACCAAACAATTTGAAAATGGATGCAGAAGCTGGACTTGGAAATTACTGCTGAAATGTAGCAAAAATCCTGTTTACTTGGAACAGCAAGAATCATTCGGAAAGTATTGGTCATAAAATGAAAATTGAAACAAAATGAAGCTACAATATCTAAGACCACCAGTTGTGATCCGCTATTGTAGCTCATTTACCAGGATATAAGAACAGTCTTGAGAGTGTCAGAAATAATAATTCCAATTATAATAATACTAAGTTGGCAGTCTCCCAATCAAAGACCCCTGATCACCAGAGAATCGATCAGCAGTGAGCCGATTTTGAAAATACCTCAAATAAACCAAAAAAACATCAAACAGGCTAACTAATAAATAAAGGGCAGCTTGGGCGTTAAAGGGCAACGCCCCTCAGTTTAGGCTACTGGGAAGAGAAGCAAGCCATGAAGCAGGCTCAACCGCCTAGTAGAACCACCTCTTACGGGTCATGGAAAGAAGATGTCATCAATGAGAACAGATACTACTCTGCTAGCAGCATCCCCCTTTGTTAATTGTGAGATTGTTAAAAAGTGCACAACCGCTATACTACAGTCTTATTGCTTCAATTACTCGTTATCCCTTTTACCTTAAATCTTAATTTCGGAAATTGAGAGATGGTCATAGAATCTGCTCGTGAGTTTCCAAGCACGTTGAAGATTTTACTTTCCTATCAAACGCAGCTATAAGTAGCATGAGAGGTTGTCTTATACTGTGAATTGTCATTAACAAAGAAAATAACTATTAATTGAATCATAAGTTAATCATGTTTTGCCTTGCTTACGTAGGGCTTGAATAATAGGCATTTTCTGACGGTAACCAATGAATTCATCTTCCATATGAACATATTTTCTACGGTGTGTGTATGCTATATGCGGCACCTTAGTAATTGAAGTCATAGTTTTCTACGATGCTTCATACAAGCTGCAAAATACATTTGAAAAAGATCGATTGAATCCACCCTTACTACACTTTTCTACTAATTTACCCAAGGTTTTCTTTAACTGCACGAAAAATTTATCTTGCTTCCCTTACAGTACTTGAAACCCCTATTTTTTGTTTTCTTCAAAAGGTAGCTCGTTAGAGCAGAGGGCACGCTTTATCGGGGTAAAAACAGCACACAGGGCTTCACATTTAAAAGCGTCCAGTCTACAAGCGAATAAAAGCATCTCTCGTAACATCTGTAATGTTAAATAGTGTTTGTAAGCTAATAGGAGAATAGGCTCCCACTGTGAAAGGTCATGATTACACTGTTCTTTATCGACGTTTACCTTTTTACACCTAGCAACAGTACATGTGACGCGACGGGTTCAAATTTAATTTACGTTCTGTAGTTAAAGCTTACTATTCTGATCACTTTGGAAACTCGCTACCATGAGCATTGAGCAATCGTACGACATCATCTACAAATGAACGCTAGGGCTGAACTATGAAGCATACTACCTTACGATTCACTGTTGCGCCACGGACGGTCCTTTGACTGCTATTTGATAACCTCATTTACGATTTAAGTACATTGTCGGTGAGGATAAGTCAAAACACAACGTCTGTCTAGGTTAAAACAAGTCGCCGAACATTCCCTTGAGCATGCACGGAACACGCAGGTGTTATTTTCCTTTACGGCATGTTTCCTACTGCTGTACCATAAAACGAACTGGCGCGCCTTTCGAATAAGGTATATACCCAAATCTAATAAAGTCGTTCACAGAAGACACGCCTCAGGAATGGCAGTCGCGTTTATTTCGTCTGTTTCTATGGTTTAAGCAACAAGATAAACAAACCACAACTGTAGGAATTCAGGGAACTCATAAATTTACGAAATCGAACTACTACTTAAAACGAACAATGCACTTCTTCACTATCCCTATAGAAATTATGGTTCAATGAGCTCCATCTTTACCCTGCTGTAACATTTTTCTGAGAGAAAATAATTAGACATTAATAAACATGAGCTAAACTAGCCTAAAATTATGAAAATCTACGGCATTCCTCAGCTTTTAAGAGGTCAGCAAGAGGTGACTGGCGATCGCGATGACTGAATTATAGCAACGTGACGCCTTTTCGTGCATTCCTTCTTTAATCAACGGCTCAAAAAATGAGTAGCGGTATGAACGAAGGATAAGGACACACGAAATTGGTTTTTAGATTAAAGCCTAAACTACGTTGATGTCGATGTCATCACTTCAAAATTACATATCAAGCGATCATGTTTATCCACAAAACATCAGTTTGATGGGCCTGATGTTTGTGTATTCAAATAGCGATGTTGTTATAGACTTATAGACAATCCACTTTTGTGCAATGAGGCACTGTTTCCTATGGACGTCCTATCTGTGAATGCCATGCTGAGAATCTTGGAGTCTCTCAACCTCACGGGAAAAGTGCACTCCTCTAGGTCCCGCAATTACCTCTATTCCTTTCTCTGCTTTGCCATCTCCTTGGAGGAGTTTAAGGACATCGAAAGATTCATTATATTTATTCAATCTACAAGTGGCAGATAACAGAACTAGTAAAACCGATCCTAAGTTCCAAATACTTTGTACCAAAATGCGTATTAGAGTGTCATCACAAGGTGTGATCTGATTCCAAAAATTCGGCTATAACCGTTGGGGGCCAACCTCTTACCTCAGCAAGATTTCTCAGCAAGGATCGGAAAACTGGGAGAATGAAATACGGCTTTTAATCGCATAGACATTTTCTACACATAAGCCAGTCAAACTGAGTAGGAAATCGTATATTGTAGCCCCGCAAGCTTATTTACGGCATTGAGATTTTACAAAAACGAAAAATATTCTGTTGGAATTACTGCTTCTATACAAGACCAAATCATGTTAAGCTATAGCGTGATCAAAATTACACAGTCATACAATTGAATTACTGTGTAAGTTATCTTTCATAATTTAACTTCAATCTCATTAAGCATGCTACTCTTACCTTTGGTACCCAGTTAACATCTTTCAACTATCTTCTATTTGCTCGTGAATAACGGATTCACCTTTTATTTATAACCCTTCCTTTCGTGAAAGTCAATACGGTTTCGCTCAAGACGAGAAACAATTCACGCAGTATTAATAACGAAGAAAAGTATTAAGAAAGCCAACAAAAACTAGCTTCTACTTCATTTTGGTTTGAGAGGTTTTAAGCCGGCTTAAGACACTTTACGGAGAAATGCATTTTGTAATATGACAAACGTATTTTTGTGTGATGACATACGAAAATATATCACCAGCATCATAACATGCATATACGAAAACTGATCGGGTGGTTTTTCATTGAAGGGGATCTAACAAAATGGTTTTAAGCAACAGATGGTGTGAGACGGGGATGCAGTCTCTTCCATTTTTGTTAAAGAGTTCTCTTCCGTTTAACACGGGTAAACTTACAAGGTTGAATGCATTTCTTCTTGAGCATAGTAAGACGTAGGACATCCGATCTGCCGACGACACCATCTTGATTTCAATGGTTTCTTAAAATATTAACGTTTTCCTAAAAGAACTTGAAGACATCAAGGGATTAACAATCAATGTTGCAGGGGGTCAAGTCACCACAACCGTAGTTATAGATGACACTCAATAAATGATGACTTGGCTCTACATGTTAAAAAATTTCGTTTTCCTTGGTTGTGGTCTACCAAAGACATCAGAAGGAAGATAGCGTTGGTATCGTAAGCTTTCGGTTGGCTATAGAAAGATATATCGGATGGGATAGATATTCAAATGCAACTCTGGTCAGACATAATAATGCGGTAGTTATTCCAATTGCAGCAGATTCTTCCGAAAACGGGACTTTTAAAAGAGAACATCAAATTTTTTTATCAGTATTTGAAAATAACTGCCTCAAAGACATATTTGCAAAAAATCGCTTGACAGACGTAAAATTACAATTATCAAAATAGCGACTTGATAAAAAGGAGATAACAGTCAATGTTGAAGGGAGTATAACTATCAAAACGGTAGTTACAGACGACATTCAATAAATGATGACTTGGCTCTATAAGTAGAAAATTTCGTTTTCCTTGTTTCTGCACCGCCAAATACGTCAGAAGGAGGATAGCATTGGCATTGCGAGCTTTGGGCAGGATAAAAATTCTTCGAACTTCGTATTCTTCCGAACAAGGGATTTTTAAAACAGAACATCAAATTTTTTATCAGCATTTGAAAATAACTGCCACAAAGACATACTTATAAAAAATTGCTTGATGGATGCAAAATCAGAGTACATCACACGTACATACATACATACATACATACATACATACATACATACATACATACATACATACATACATACATCAGATCAAAACAGGGACTAGATTAAAAAGAGATATACTCAAAATCATTCACGGAAAGCAACATAACTTGTTCGGTCTTGTCAATTAAGGAGAAGATAGTTTCCATTTCGAGCAAACAATGAGCAGTTCAATAAGTGAAACTAATCGGGAGACCGTGAAGCGATGGCCAAACCAAATGCAGTACGAAACATCTGTACTTTTTTGATGAACAGGCATTGTGACACCAACATGTGAAAAAATTTCATTCAGATACAATTGGATAAGGCAAGTCAAGTAATAATGTCATAACGTAGGCACTTTCTTATTTTCCTGTCTAACGTATTAGTAACTACGTCTTACTAAAAGTACACGCATCCATGTAGCATCTGACCAGCAAACTTTCTCTTGCATAGCAGCTTCAAAATATGAAGTTGTTGCATTACTAAATCATTCTCTTACACCTATACCTCTAAACACTGTCAATTTTCTCTCTTCTTCGACTATGATAAACGCGTACACGTTATGTACGTCAGATCTAGTGCTTGAATTGTCTCCTACCACGTGTAAGCCCTCTTCTGTGACCAATTTACTATACTTGAAAGCAATTTCTATAGATTTATTAAACCCATCACGTGTTCCGGCGTATAAGGTAGCTTGAACAATGGTGCAGCTCATTCTTACACTTTTAAAAATATGGAAAACAACGTTTATAAGCAGCTCAATTTTACTTTAACTAAAACATAATGTGGAGCTGCACCTTATATAAGCTTTAAAAACTTCATGTCAGAAAATTGTTGATAGAAAGGTTGCAAATTAGTTACAGAATGTCTATACAGGATGTTTTCGGTGTTAAGAGGGCCCAATCTTTGTTGTTACTGGTACAAATGAGTGTGAAAACTAAGGGCAAAAACAACCTCGCACTTCAAATACAGTAAATCCGTAGTTTCTTACATATATTTTAACCTTACACAGAATTTGCGCATGCTTACAAAAAACCGCAACGGTAAGACAAGGTTTGAAAACCAACGGTAAAAGAGGGCTTGGATACCAATGGCAAGAAAAGGCTTGGAACCAATGGTAAGAATAGGCATTGAAACCAATGGTATGGGAGAATGCTTTTGATCAGCTATCAAGGCGGTAGGGCCACCAGAAGAATTCTGGAAGTGATGCAGACAAATCACACGATTACACGATTTGTTGAAACAGCGGTACTTGGGCATGTGTGTAGAGAAAAGTCATTAATGCCAATTTAGTGCTTACATCCTGGCGGACGAAAAAAACAGACGCCCACATAAGTAATACGCAAATACCATCATTGGTTAGTTTGGAAACAGCCTGAAAACATCAGTCGATATCATTTAGGCTTAGGAGCAACGGACGGCCATGGTGCATGTAATTGCGATCTACCAAGATACGTAACCTTGTTAAATAAAATGATGATGATAAATCTAAACTAAATAAGTTTTACTAGGAAGAAACATGGAACCGAAGATAAAAGTTTTGTGCGCAATAGATGCGGCTCAAGTTCAAATCCAGGCTTCAGCATCAAATATCACTTGTTTAGTATCAAAATTCTCGACTTATCGTAAAAGTGAAAATTGTACCAGATAATAAAACCTTAACTTTCTTTCTGCAACAATATCGAAAAAGGAAATTAAACTGCGTTAAATCGCCACATACCAAAAGTAAGACGACACAAATTTTCATTATCGGAATTGGCCAAAATGTAGCCACGGAGTTGGCTGCGGGAGGCGGCTACGCGGCCTGCCTCTTGATGATATGCTTCATCTTCTATTAAGAATCTATCAGCCTTTCAGGAATCAAAGCGTACTTAAGTACTATTTTCAAAACGTCTCCACTTAGAGTGGCTCACAGACGCTGCCTATACCCTAGCAACAAGGTTCCTTCCCTTAGTTTAGACTTTTGCCCCCAATAATTCAAGGCTAGCTCCGATCCCGCAATAATGTGAACTTATTGTCCATTTTAAACCACAGTTTATGGTGCACTGTTGTACCAGCTTCTACACTCGTCTGACTCAGGCATTTATCACTGTCTATGTTTATGCAAGCACAGTGAAGGTAACCTTAAGCCTATTACTGGTTTTACATGAGTACGTATTCATCATATTATTGATTTAAGGGCTTAATATAACTGTTTTTAATAGCCATCGTAACGAAGAAAGAACGTTGTCGGTAAAGCTTAAGTCAAATACAACCTCTGTCATTGTCACAGTTTCTCAACGAATCACGTCTTTGACATAAAATTCATATCTATGGCATTGTATATGTCGGTGTTACTCCACACACGATAAACAGTGCCATGTCTACGTATGGGATTACTTTGAGAGACAAGGAAGACAAATTACATGATTTTAAGAAAGCTTCTTAAGGAAGACAGGCCATTCATGATAAATGTAAAAGATTGAACAGTCACGAATAGCAAGAGGGACGTCCATAGCAAAAGAGCAGCCTACAAAGCATATTGGTGTGACATCGTAGAGAAGAAGAAATTTCATAAAACAGGGATAGAACACAACGATGTTTACAAGTCTGTTTATGGGAGACTTACAAGTGAAGACATTTTAAAATTGGCTAAGAAACAACCAAGTTACAATCACTAATTTTCATTGAAGTATTATGCTATGAAATCCAATTATGCAACATTTGAGAATTTGTCCATGCTCACCTCGGGTTTCAAAGACCAACAAGCCCGTTAAGCAATGTGACTCTGCCATAGGGCAGCACTTACATGAAAACAGAGACTGTGCCAAAATGTACATGGACGACTGCGTCCGTACAATCGGCCAGGCCAGGTCAGTAATTTATTTGGCCGTTTTGGAGTCAGTCCACAAAGGCAAGAAAACATTTGCTATACAGGCAAAAATAATTCGTTTTCTCATTAAGCCTATTCAATCAATCCACTAGTAATGGACGCTGACTGGTCCAAAGGTACAAGCCATTCAAGCACCACAGATTCTGATTGGCTCTTTCAGAAATAAAGTTGGATTTATTATTGTGTACGTTTCATTTAAATCATTACTAATGATTGTACTAGTGTCAGACGAGAAAATCTTTAAAGTACACAATGTTTTTGCTATTTCGTGAAATACTCTTGTTTTGTACCGTAAACAAACAATATATTATAGTACACACACACATAATTATATGCATTACCTACACATATAATACTGATTATTTTGATCAAATTTAATCATAATTTTAAGCTATAAAGGGATGTCTAAATTCCCCAAATGTGTAAACAAGACTATCTACACTATCGTAATATTTTGCATTGTGAATAATTCTTAGATCTGTTTCTTAGATTGTTTACGTAGTCTAATGCCAAATTTTTGTTTAAATAATGTTTGAATAGCGGAGTAAATACCATTCTACACTTTCACTCGAATTATAGGAAAGAATATTAGCCTGTCATAGTGACGTAGGACTTGATAGTAAAGTAATTTAAGGAACTGAGTCGAGTATTGTATTTGCATCACTTGATCTACAAAACTGTTTAAAAAATATATTTGCTATTCTTGGAGAACCAGCCTATATTATTTACATTTATGTTAATAATAATGGGCTTAGTATCAGTCCTTGGTGAACACCATAGCAAACCTTTTTTTTAAGATACGGAACCGTAATCTATCTCTGAAATAGCATGTAAATCAGGCATTTATGGCACTCTTATCTCCAAGTGGAGTAGCTTGTTGAGACGTATAATTTAGAATGCAGTATCCAGTCAACAAAGAGTTTAAATGTCACAACTTTATTACCTATGCTTTTCTGAGTTTTCCTTATGGTATGTTATATTGCAAATGTTGAATATTGTTTACGAAAGCTATAATGACATTATCTTAGTACTGTAATCTTTTATACGCTTTGTAATCTCTTATACATTCACTCATTTATTTATTTATTCATTCATTCATTCATTCATTCATTCATTCATTCATCGGTTCTGTCCTCCTCTCATACATAACTTGTGAAATATTATATTAAATATT
>JAAAKM020006149.1:0-10671 GCA_010016025.2 Alatinidae sp. Z8VKAUB7J3 | reverse complement strand
TAAAGGATCCCGGGTTTTGATGAAAACCGCTTCTAAAACTTTCAGATGGAAAGCTGATCTAGCTTTAGCTAATATACAAAAACAATCATTCTTATAGGACCCCAAACAGTAGTGCTGATGTAGTAAATGTGTACCGATGGCCGAATCACATTCTATCAGACTCACATTTGCTTTACATTTGTAGTTACTCGGTTACTCGGATACTCTGATATGGTAACAGGACAATTCCCCCCCTGACAATTCTCCCCCGGACAATTGCTCCCGAGACAATTACAATTGGACGATTCCCACCCAGGATAATTGCCCCCCAGACAAACTCGCCCTCGGACAATTCCCACCTAGGATAATTCCCACCTAGGATAATTGACCCCTTGACAATTGCCACCTATCCCCAGAAAATGCAATTTTTCAGGTTACTTGTTTCCATAGAAACAAATTGTTCAGAATACTTCCAGTCTTAAAATTTACGTTTTTTCTCTTTCCGCAAATTGGTATGTATGCCATACTTGCATGTCTGTTCATTCTTCACTAATGAAATCAGCTTTATTTTGTCAAAAATTGCCATTGTAAAACTTAAACCAAGGTTTAATGAAATGCTCTCAATAAATCCGAGTTACCCACAACGTTCAAGCTATGAAAACGATATTGTAGGCTTACAGGTTGTTTCACGTGCAATTAATCAAAAGTTGCGTGGGGACTGGATGTAAAATTCACGTGTCTTTTGGCGTTCGTGCAGGGGTTGATTACCACTCCCAAATGGGGTCAAGTGGCAATTCTGAGCAAACATAAGTCTGGCGCCATTTGTTTCCCTGGATCATCATTTAAAGAAGAGAAATGCGAACAGGCAGAGGAAGCACTTAAGTATTAGTTCTTCCCATTCTTTGTTCCCACAGAGAGGGAATAATTATTTCAGACGAAAGTCTGACTCTTGACCACCACCACCAAGAAAGTTTTCCTCTCAAGATTTAAACCTTGATAAATATGTCAAAATATTGAAACACACTATAATATTCTGACACACGAGAGTTTAAGGATAGAATTTTGAGTAGGGAAAAATGTCAATATCAGTAAAATGGGTCTTGCCGGCAAAGGATAACTTTGATAAGGCAGAGGGTTTTATTTTCTGTATGACATGTCAGCATGTTCTTATTTTATCATTTTCATTCTGATTAGTAATCGCTGCAGAGGGAAATACTTCACCAAAATAGAAGTTAAACATAAGTAAATTGTTGACACCAAAAATAAAATTTATAGAAAATATGAAGAAGGGCCATTTTGCAAAGAGTTCCAACAAGAATACAGTAGACTGTTTTCATTAGTCTGGGCACACGAATTAATTTCGAATGAAAATAGTCGAGTGCAACAAATGTAGATGCTGGAAAAATAGTGGAGAAACTAGGTGAAATGCCCTGATGGGAGGGGGAAATTCGCAGGGGGTGATTTTTCCTAGGTGGGAATTGTCTAGGGGGGAATTGTCCGGAGGGCAATTATCCTCGGTGGGAATTGTCCAGGGGCCTATTGTCCACGGGGCAATTGTCTCGAATTGTATGGGGGGAATTGAACTCTGGGGAATTGTCGTAGAGCCCTCGAATACTCGGTTACTCTGTTACTTGGTTACTCTGTTACTCGGTTACTCAGTTACTCGGTTACTTGGTTACTCGGTTAATAGGTTACTCGGTTACTTGGTTACTCGGTTACTTGGTTACTCGGTTACTTGGTTACTCGGCTACTAAGTTACTTGGCTACTTGTTTACTTGGTCACTCGTTTACTAAGTTACTTGGCTACTTGGTTACTCGTTTACTCGGTTACTCGCTTACTCTGTTATTCAGCTACACGGTTACTTGGTTACTTAGTTATTTGGTTACTTACATAGTTAGTTATCTTAATAATTAGTCAGTTAGTCAGTTAGTTAGTTACATAGTTAATGAGATAGTTAAGTAATCCAATGATTAATTAGTTAATTAGCTACTTAGATGGTCAAATCTTACCATATGCATACACCTCTACCTCAGGTAACGTTAAAAATTCCTCTTTTGGTAACCGAATGATTACATAACGACCACGGCTTGGCTGATCACAGTAAATAGCCTTAGTCTCTCCTTGAAAGACTTGTTGATTTACTGCGCATCTAAAACGAAAACAACATGTAACATTTAGAGCAGTGTTTCTCAACCACTTCCTTGTTTGCCAAACCCCGCATGTACCCCTGAAGTAGAAAGAAAACAAGAATGAAGTAGAATATTGTTTATGAACTCATATCACTAACAACAGTCCTAACAATATTTTAATTCGATAATGAGATTTTTACACGTCCGTAAATGAGATTCATGACATTTATAATTGACATCAACCAATTCCAGTAATATTATTTTTACCTCCCCACTTAACAAGTAAACCAATTTTATCGTAGATTTTTATTATTGGCAAGTAGGCATTTGAAGATCATAATTAAATTGTCACGTCGATCGACGTCAATTGTGATTGGTCCTTTAAACTCAGAAAAATTCAGGGTGAAGGTTGTGCTTGATGTTTCCGTGTCAGACGTCTTATGTCAGGTGAAAGTTTAGTGTGAAACTATCTCAAGTCACCACGCTTCGATATTGTGAGTCTGTTTCCCTTCTTAATGAGGGTCTCGACTACATCAGAGAATCCCTGTTCAACGATGTACGACTTCAGGAAACTCAAAACATAAGTCATTGCTGACTTTCATAATGTTAAGAACTTTTCTGCAGCGTAGCTCCAGATGTCACAGTAATTTTCGTTAGAAAAAAAGCCCTGATCTCGTCATCAGAAGGCCAATGATATCTTCTTGGAGTTCAATAGGAACATCATTATAAATATCATACGTCAATGGCAGCACAACCCAATGGTTCCACAACCCAATCCATCCAAAAAATCATGTTAAGGTTTATGACTCGAGACAAGAGAGTACTCCATCTGGTAACCATAAAAGAATAACCTAGTCGAACAACCTAGTCTCTGGTGACCAATAAATATGAAATGAAAATTTTTCTCAAGTTCAAAATTTATATTTTAAGTAAATTCCCCAAATAATCGCCAAATATGCGTGCAAACCGCTGACACTAAAATTTGCCTTTGCCTTCTCATATATTCTATCAGTCTAAACAAATAAATATATCTTTAGTAGTGTAAAGTTTCAAGCGTCGCTGACACCAGAAATATAGTGCCTTAGCACAGAAATATGTAGATCGTACATAGATTTGAGTCAAAAGAAAGACAGCGAATTTTTAAGCTACTTTTAAGTTTCACGCTTACTGAGATCCTCTTAATCAAATTCGATTACAACGATCGCAACTTATCTGATGTATCCTATACAATAACGACTCCCATGTCCACATTTCGATATTAGCTCGATTCATTTGTTCAAAAGAGATCATTTTTCGGCTTCTAAGTATGTAAAAGTTCTCCATTGTGCAGAGAGAATATCTCCTTTTGCAGATACTGACTTGCTTAAAGGCTCGTTGAACCATGTAACATTTTGCTTTCTCACTTTATGCCTCGAAGATTCGTATCTCGTGTCCACTTAGTAAAACTTTTCAAAATGACTGGATCGTAGGGCTTCTTGGTATTCGGATATTGCTGTTTTAAAGGCCTCTTAGCGAGCAGGTCTGCATAAGATATCAAATTACGTTTTTGCCTGGTAAATCAATTGCAGATATAGTTATTAATCGATACAATACTGGAGCATTGTCTTGCTTCCGAAAAATTTAACGTTTGGATTACAAGCGTGGAAAACCAAAGCTGGACTTGAATGTTTTACTCACATGCAAAAATGAGGGACTTTATTCCAAGGTTTCTTAACTTTAAAGTGACGAAACAACAGCATTCTTCGCTGGCCTATCCACAATGCTAGACTATACTACTTATGAGAAAATTCGCCAAAAGAAGAAGAAGATCGACTTGCTTAAAAACCAATGTGACAAACAGTGCGTGGAGGTGAATTCTATAGTCTCCTTCTTAGACTTGATTTTGATAAACTTACAGTACTAAAAAGTTCCCATACCTGTTTTTCTTTGCTTATCTCTGCTTCCACTGCTGCCAACTGTGTAACAATTTCCCTGTGGTTTATTTATGTGCGTCAGTATATCATCTCCTTCTCGCATAAGAGCGTCCCTGTACTTTCGCTTGTAAAATATCACATTTTGCATGTTTCTCTGCTCGCACTGTGCTCTGAGTGCATCCCACATCTCCTTCGCTGAACCGGCTGACATAACCAACGGCAACTGCGAGTCTCACAAATGTAGGCGTAACTCTGCTTGCGCTTTCTGATCCTTTTTTCTCCATTCTCGGATTCGAGGTCCATTTTCTGCACTCGCGATTGGCATAGGCTCATCCCCAGTAACAATTTCCAACAAATCTCCACTTATGAGTACCATTTAAATTTTATGCCGCCACATAAAGCATCCAGTTCCATTGAATTTGTCTGTTTTAAGACCAACCTTTTATACTGCATCACTTGAAGCAGCCATAAGATAAATTTCATCTGTAAGTCCGTTTGTAACTATCAGCAGCTTAAATATTGAGTAATCCTTTGCTTATAACCTGATAAACTTATAGTACTAAAACGCAGTGAACATATATATCGTGTTTGAGTTTTGTGTCTTACTACGACCACCTTCTTTATCCAACTGACGATTAATCAACTACATCAAAGTTAAATCCATACAAAAACTCTACGTGATACAATCATCTCGTGATACATGTGGAAGCTAATATATCAAGTCTCTATTAAGTGTAAAAACGGAAGATGTTGGCGACATACAGATATCAGTGTCTCGTCAGGTTTACCTTAGGACTCTGTCTAAAAAATAGAACCTACACAAACTGAAGGAATACGAGAAAGTGCAGGAAAGCAAACTTTCACGTCTCGATGCCAACTCAGGAAATACCGATCGAAACCAAAAGAAAGTAATTTTCAATTTCTCTGATTACATTCTTACGAAGGCTTAAAAGGACATTCTTTCTGGGGCACTTTCTTATTCTCTTCCTCAAAATAAACTGGACTATTGTAACTTTCTTGTCCCGTTAGAAGTTCTTCATTGCCAATTGAAGAAAGAGCAGATTTCATCACATTCTGGCCTTACAACAGATTCAATCGAAACGAAACTGTAAGACATTGGACTCTCTGGATATCGGACGTAAACTCCTTAAAGACATTTTTACATCTGATGAGTACTGCATACTTACAGGGTTTACAAATAACCCCAATATCGTCATCCTTAATCCATATAAGGAAAATGGAGTGATTATTATTAATCGTGGATCATATACAGATAAAATGATGGGGCTGCTGTCGGACACAGTTAAGATGTCGACACGTTGAAGGTTACTCTTAAGAGAGAAAACACAAACTTTTTATAAGAAAACTGCATAAACAAGGCGTGTTCATGGAGACTATATACCAGCAACTGCGGCCAGTTTGTTCACGACCTGGTTTACTATAGGGTCTTCACAAAGTCATGAAGTCCGGCTTACCAAGGAGACCAATTCTTTTTGTTGCGAAGACACATTCGTGTAATTTAGCAAAATATCTTCCAATCAATATTCTGTTAAGGACACCTTTTCTTTTCTGAACGAAACTCGTATTTCTACTCTTAATTCTAATAATTTGATTATGGTAAGTTTTGATGTTATGTCTCTTTTTACTAACCTTCCACTAGATGAAACTATTAATTTAATACTAAATGCTGTTTCTAATGAATCACGATTTTTTCGTGGATTTAACCGGAAACAGTTCTACAACTTTCTCAATTTAGCAACCAAATGCACAATAATAAACTATTTGACCCAGTTGATGGGGTAGTTGCGGTCCTTTCTTTGCCAACACTTTTCTTTGTCGTCTGGAAAATAAGTCTAAGCCCGCATGCCCATCTTCTTTACGTCCTGTGTTTCATAAATGTTACGTTGATCATTGTTGTGCAATTTTCAAATGTCAGTTAGAGATTCAAACGTTTTTTCATTTTATTAACTCTAAGCACCCTAACATTAAGCTTACTGTTGAAGTAGAGAATAACGCTACTTTACCGTTCTTAGATGTTTTGATTACTCGTTCTCCTTTAATACTACTCTTGATCGCAAACCAGTATTTACTGGTCTTCTCACTCAGTTTGATAGCTTATTCCTATCAATTACAAGAAAGGTCTTATTTTTACTTTAGGCATCAGTTATTTTAATATTTGCTCAACGTATAATCTGTTTAATGTAGAACTTTTAAAATTTCCTAATCTACTTATTTGTAACGGTTATCCTACTAGAATTATTGATATATATTTTAATGTTACTCTTATCAAATTATTTACACCCCGAAAGGTAGTTTCATCAGCTTCCAAAGGTACGATAAGTTTTTCGCTACCCTTCACGGATTTAAATTCTTTAGAAATTAAGAAAAGTGTAAAAGCCCTTGTATGTCTGCTTTTCAACATCTTAATGTGCTATTTGTTTTTTACCCCCTTCCATCGCCTCTCGACATGTTTTCAAGTAAAGGACAGGATTTCTAAATTATTGCATTCTAGCGTCGTTTATAAGTTCAGCGTCGTTGCTGTCGAGTAACGTATTTGGGTCAGACGATTTGCCAATTTCACAGACGCCTAGCTGATTACTTGTGAACCTAGGCCGTTACTAGTAATCTTCCCTCTACTTTTCCGTTTTCACTCTCTTCAACACTCTCACCTTTTTTCTGAATCTGATTTCACATTCTTAGCTTTTTGCCTCTTCTGAGTTCTCTTTCCTTATCAAAGAAAGCTTTCCTCTTGCCAAACTTAGGCCGACTTTGAATGGTACAGTGAGCTCTTTAGCACTTTCGCTTTCCCCTATGAGGCTCTTTCGTTTTTTCTTTATTATCATGGGTATTGTTTATTTAGGCCACTAGGTCCTTAAATTTCCGTCAAACCCCATGAAAATGGGAAATGAAGACGTTAAACGGAGTAAGTAAGTAAGTAAGTAAGTCCTTAAATATCGTATACACTGCCACGTTTCCTATACTCTGAGGATGATATGATAAGATATCGAAAGCTTGATTATTTAATTATCGTCTTACATGTTCAAAAAAATCTTCAGTATGTTTCAAATGCGCTCTCTTTGCTTGGCGTTGTTGTTCATTATATAATTAGGTTTCCGCCAGGTAAATCAATTGCAGATAGAGTCATCCTTATTATATAGGATAAATAATAGGAACACCATGAAGGTTAGTTAGATTTGTATGACAATTTTTGTAGTATAATTGATAAACACATTACTCGACTCTTAAATAAGAATAAGGACGATTTTAAATTTAAAAAATGCAACTGTAAGATAGAGAGCAAGTTCCCACTTAATGGAAAATGCCTTGAAGAAAGTTGCGGCTACAAAGCAGCAGTGACAGTGGAGAACTTAGTAGTTAAAAAAAAACTATAACGGCATATCAAGAGATGAATTTAAACCCCGCTACAGAAATCATGGTAAGTCGCTTAGGAACCAAGTTTACGCTAAAGAAACAGCGTTGTCCAAATTTGTTTTGGACCTTAAGTTAAGTGGTAAAAACTACAGAGTTGAATGGGGAAATGAAAACAAGGTGCTTAAGTATCGCGGGGGAGAAAGGAAATGTTCTCTCTGCACAATGGAGAAGATTTACATAGTTTAAAGCCGACAAATCATCTCTTATTAACAAACAAATGACACTGAAATGTCGACATGGGAGTCGTTATTGTGATTGGTCCGTCAATGAGTTGCGATAGTTGTAATCGAATTTGATTAATCCTGAGGATCTCAGTAAGTGTAAAACCTTAAATAGCTTAAAAATTCGTAGTCTTAATTTTAACTTAAATTTATCTAAATCGTTATATTTATTTGTATATAATATTTTCGCACATAAAGTCTTTAACGTAACAAGAAGCTCCTAAAAACAAATGCAAATAAGTAGTTTTGAAAGGAAAGAGATTAATGCTAGGTTTTTATGAATTTTTCTCTTTTTCTGTTTTATGTTTTTGGCAGGGGGTTCTCAATTGCAAACCATAAAGTTGCTTTGTGTATTTATAATAGAAGCTTTTTCTCTACTTGAATTTAAGTATAAACTATTTAAATCTCTAATTTTCACCTTATGTTATTCATGCTTCTGTGATCTTTAATGTTTCCAACAATTATTTCAAATCCATTCAACCGACTGTAATATACATCTGGACGGTTTGTGACGACCACCACCTTGACAAAGACTTCAATATCCAAATCAACCATCCACCAAGGATTTAGCTCTCTGATTGTGGAGCTTGACCAGAGCCTATCTCCGTCAACTGCGGTCGATGCGAAAGTCATATCGTTGAGGTTACTAGACTGATAGGCATCCTTTCGTAGTGCCATATTTTTGCCGTAAAAAGCCCCTTTAGAAAAAGGTTTAAAGATATAACATCATTGGCATGTAAATAGCAGCTGGTTGATAAAGGAAAGAATGCGACTTCAATTCACTTCTTACAGTATTCCTCTGGAAGCATAAAAATAGGTTTTTCATGAAAATATTATAAACGAGAAAAGAGGAGGAAGACAAGGAAAACAATTATAATAAGAAAGACTCGAAACAGTAAAGGAAACGGGAAATTTAAAAGAAGATTAAAATATAAAGGAGAAATAATGAGAAGAAGAAAAAAATGAAGAGGAAGGAGAGGAAGAAAGGATATAAAGAAAGATTCATTAAAGGGAGAGGAGAAGAGAAAAAGAAGAAAAAAGAGAAAAAGAGGGAAAAGAAGTGGGAAAGGAATAAAAGAAATGCATAGAAGGTTCAGAATACAAACAGGAAGTAAGGATCAACGAATCCATAAGTCACTAAAGAATACGAGCAGAACAAAAAAGGACAGGAACAATAAGAAAGGCAAAGAGAAAAATCAGAATGGAAAGAGCTTGCCCAGAAGAAAGTCCCAACCTGTCTTTTCTACCACTGGTTTTTCTGAGTTGTTCGAAGAAAGTAAAAATCGCCCAAGATTTAAAAATAAGTTTGAAAATATTCAGTTGGATTTTGTCTTGGATTCATGTTAAGTAACTGAACTTAAACTCTTATAAAATAGCTAAAGAGTATTTTACTTTGTTCTACAGCACAGGTTAGTGGCAACTAATGTCTTTACAAACGAATAACTTTGTCATACGCTTCATAAAAGGGAGGTTTGAACATGGTGTTTGGAACTGTTGTCTTCTTTTTACTAAAACATTTCTCAGTCGGAGAATCCATGTACTGCATTATCTTTTGTTTGCTTTACAGAAAAATAATTTGAAATCTAAAGCGCTGTACAAATGGGCTCGACTTTTTCCTAGACATCCCTCAATTTGTGTGGATTCAAAAGTCGAGCCCGTTTGTACACCTTGTATAGAGAAGTCGAGAGTTTTTTAGGCTTGTGTAACAAAGTATGGTGAAGTTTGAACATGTTCAAATTTGTCGAGTGCGTCCTCTCTAGTAATTTATTGTTCTCAGATTTGTACAGTCTTGTCGAGCCTATTTGTACATCCACTTGACAAATATCGAGTACGCCCGTGCTCAGTTAGACTACTAGAAAGCTCGCTCGATCATAGACATCTCGAAATATCCTGATAATTTTATTAACGCCAGTTATGCATGCTGAGTAATTCGATTAAACAATAAATTTTCTCGCCAGAAAAGAAAAGACCGTTAAGTCCTTGAAAGAGGTTGAAAGTCTAGTAAAAAGCGAGGTGGGGGAGGATCCGGCCCGTTTGTACATCCAATGCTCGACATAGCTTGACTTAGCTAGACTTGGCTATACAATTTTATGCAAAGTTGAATAAAGTCTAGTTGAAAATCGAACCCTTTGGTACAGGGCTTAACTGACAAAAAATCCACATCCAGAACATGGCTCCCGTACCTGCTAGATAACGTGCCTGCCATATGATATTAGCTACAAACGAACTATTGAAATCGCAAACTAAATTTTTTATATACCTTGCACCCTAACAAAGAAATAATACAAGGTATTTATCTAGGTGTGCACCCTTTTTTAATTCAGTAAATAAAGGCTACAGCCCGTGAGACACTTCTTTGTTATCTTACTTATCTTACGCATCTTACGTATCTTACGTATCTTACGTATCTGATATGCCAGTATGAGTGCCAAAATATTAAATATTAAAATGACTTCCCTTACTTATGCCTGCCTCATGTCTTCGTTCTCTTCCTGGTAGCTTTATTCAAGGGGCGTTACCCTTAGACGCCCCAGCTGCTCTTTACCCAGCAAATTTAGTGCTTTGTCTATCTATTTAGGGTAGTTCTAATATGGGCCAACTGCTCATCAGGGCTCTTTGACTTAGAGAGTAGGATGAATCAAACATCATACAAAAGAAATAACCTTCAAAATAAATGACGCAAGCAAGGCTCAATTTATCAATAAAAGCTTTTACATAGCTGATTAGTTACTGATACTAATGTCCGAAAACCAGTGAGCACAATGTTCAGAATTCAGGGTGCGAAGATCTTTTTATTGTCAAATGTCAATGACTGTGGGAGAGAGACATCCAAAGGCTCATACTCGTCCATTATCTTCAAATATTTGACAGAAGGCACAATCTGTCCACAATCGACATTCTGAGTGCTCATAATTTGATTATTGCACGAAATAGCGAAAACATTGTGTACTTAAAAGCTTTTTTCGTCTGACACTCCTCAGAGTACTAACATCAGA
>JAAAKM020006148.1:0-10672 GCA_010016025.2 Alatinidae sp. Z8VKAUB7J3 | reverse complement strand
AATGTTTTCGCTATTTCGTGCAATATTCTAGATTAGTTATCAAATATAACAAGCCTAAAATGAGTCTTGTTGCTATGGTGATAACTGCTAGGGCGTTGTCAAAGCGTGCTTACAACAATAGCAACTCCTTCATAAACCACCTCTACAGAACTGTCTATCAACTTGAGGAGCGTAACATTTCTTTCTAGACGAGCACATTGAAGGCACCAAATTTTTTAAAAAACTACGTTATACACGCCGCGAATGTTTCTTAGATAGTAATGATACGAATATTAACCAGGTATGTTTAAGGAATTCATCAATTAAAAATCGAGAGGGCAATGTTAGGTTAAAACTTACTCCATAGCAGTTCTTATTAAATTTGTTCACGAATTTTAAGGTTTTAAGCCCTTGATTCTTGTTTTTATTCAGATAAAGTGTCTATGCAAGAAGAGATCTTCTGCTTCAAAATTTGTGGACTATACAACGAAATAGATTTTGGGAATTACGTTTCCAAAATCTGCTACACCACATAGCTTAAATAGCAAGGCAACGGCTTCTAAAATTGGATCCATGGAGCTGGCTTTAATGCCTCTTAGAAGCAATACCTTAAGTCTTAACGCAAATTGATTTTGCACATCTTAGACGAGAACACGCTCATTGATAGCTTTTAACTATATGCCTCTAGAATTTCATAACTTTACTATGTGGTAAATTCGGACACATTGTTTCACATCTAATCAAATTTTTTCACATTGTTTCTTATCAGGTGCAAGTACCTCTAGAATTTCATAAATTTACTATATGGTAAATTCGAACACATTGTTTCACATTTAAGTCTTTCTCATCAGGTGTAGACTTACAGAAAAGCACAAAGAAGAACAACGGTTTCGAATACAGTACCCCTTGTATATTTTAGAAGGAGAAACATTTCAGAAAATTACAATGTACCAGAATTGTGTAATGTGAAAGTACATCAGTGTTGGGACCATGCATTTATGACATCCACTCACAAAGGATGATACTTAATTGGTGTGCAATGTTTTAAACGTCAGAATGGACGGGGGGGGGGACTTTCATAATACGAACCTCTTGTGGATGCCCTAAGTGCATGCTCTCTTACACAAACTGAAAATGGAAAAATCCTACAAACCCGAGGAGAAATATTTATTACTGAATAATAAAAAGCTGGCATGGGGTAATTCTTGTACTTATTTACAGACTAAAGCGGACTACAGCGTTAAAGGAATAGTGACAAAAGAAAATGAAATTAATTCTAAATACAATAATGAATACTAGGTGGGAAATTGGTAGCTAGTTGGTAGCTGGTTTCCTTTACTATAAACTAAGAAAACGCTGCTGATCTACATAATGCACTTTCAATGTAAAGCATACCAACTAACTCTGATTTAAAACAATAGAGTGTGACGTCGCGATTTAATGAATATCAGAAATTGATAAATTTTTGGACTCATTGCTTTCTTCTTGTTGACATAGACAGCCTGTCCAAATTTGAGAACGATGTCGTGAGCAATCATTGAGATACGCCCTTTCAAACTTTAAATCATGCCTATTAAAACCTTGTTAAATGAACCGAGTTTATAATTTTATGAACTGAGCAAAATTAACAGTGTTTCCTTAAGCACTTTTTCAAACTCAAACAGCCGTTTCTCACAGCTGAGAAGAGATTTGATCGTGATATTGTGCATACGGGCATTTGGTGGCAGGGTTAACACTGATATGGTTATAATTGCGATTTCTCGAAAAAAGTTTTTTGCTACGTCATCACTTTGGTACTCTACGACGTCTACCTCTACAGTGGTTCGGCCATATTGGGGTAAGACTAGAGGCTTGTGTAAGAGAGTGTCTTTCCTAAGGCATAACACCGCCATCGTTGTAAAGGATCTAAAACTTAGACCCCTTTGTGAGTCAAGTAACACGACTCCACTGAGGGTTCGAACGCATAACGAGTGGGTAGTGAGTTCAGCCTATTTTTGCGTATCTGTTTTGTCGGTACCCATTTCCTCCACAGCCGATCTTTATCACTTATTCCTATTCATCATCAACCGTCATAACTTGCTGCTAAATTGTATCAATAGTTATATACCTACTATCTTTACACACTAGTAAAGTCGGTAATAATAGAGGTAACGTCCTCCTACTGTATTAAGAAAGACCAGGACATTGCCCTGTTAAGTCTCACAATATTAGGTCTATGAGCTCGTCACCCCTGGTACTACTCTCAAATTTATAAAAGTAATAAAGACTAACCAGTGCGAGTGGGCGCAAGGAAGGAAACTGTCTAGTTACTACGTACACTCTAGATTTACCCTATCTCGTATAATCTCGGAGACCTTGGTAGTATCTCCAACTACCAGAGGACCAAACTACAGGACAAAAATGCAAATCAAATGACTCTTAATGCTTATGACTCGTTTAATCTCGGAGACCTTGGTAGTATCTCCAACTACCAGAGGACCAAACTACAGGATTATGACTCGTTAAGTACACTTGTCGTTACATGAGCGAATTTGTCCACGCTTTTAAACCGTTTCAGTGCATAGTTGACGTCTGGAGCAATGAGTCAAGAGTTAATATTAATTTCTGGCTGCAAAATAAGGATGCACTAGACATAATTAATAACTTGTCTCAACTGTGCCGAAAAATACAGCCGGCAAACCGTGCCAGAACGTAATTATTTACTGAATACACAAATATACCCTAACAGTTGGTTTAACGTAGCGAAAAAAGGATTCGTCTATCCTTAAGTACACTTACCAACTAATAGCCACAAATATTGGGCAAAATGACTAAAAATGACAAATTTCTTCTTCTTTCTTTAACCTACAATTTACAAATTCTACGAAAACAATTAAACAACCCTTGCCATAATGATTATGCCTGACTACAAGTTCATAAATTAAAGGAGGGCAGTTTGTCATATGTACAACCGCGTCTTTAATACTGCTTGGCTAATAGGCAAATACCGAACAAACCATGTGGGAGATTGGTAGAGGGTTACTGTGGTACGCTCCTTGCAAATATGCTTCATTGCATCAGTAACCTTCCTTTTAAAGTGTAGTCCGAACTACAAACTACGACCGTGATCATATATTCTCCCGTGTGAGAGATCCTTGAATGACTTAGTATCTTTTGACCTCTCAAAGCTGTTGCAAGTTGCAATGTAGTTTAGCAACAGCTTCAAGAGGAACAGAGTTTTCCTATCAATTCTCGTCTCTACTCAGTAATCCAAAAGGGATACCGCGTTAATTAAAATTTAGCTATATCATACTCCTCGCTACGTATCATTACGTTGGGTACGTTAATCAAATACTGCGATGTAGCCTCTAAATAGCCAAGATCCGTAGGAAATGCAAAAAAACATTTTTGAGGATGCAGTAACAGTTTCTCACGAGAAATACCCTATATACATGAAAAATCCACGCAATGCCCCACATCTACAGTTAGCCCGTTCCATTTTGATAGATTAACAAGAAAATACCACCTCGCAGACATCCAGGCTGGCTAAAATATTGTTACTTTTATTATTTGTAACAAAATAGTGAACAGCTTCTGTCAATATTTAAGTTGAAAATGGCTAATTTATTAAGTATATGTAACTCTCCACTCTGTTTATTTCCAGCGGCATAAACTCTGACAGAACCTTTGAAAGTTCTATGTGAAATGGGTATGGGAAGCCATTTTTCTCAATTTTGAACAGGTTCCAATTTTTTTTTACTATTGCCATTATTTTGATGAAATTACATTTCTATTTTCCATGCTCGGCAAAACAAACCTGCCTTTCTAGTACCACTGACTCTCCAATAAAGGCATTTCTTTGCTGATGCTGAAACTCTTACCTTTCCCTGGCATTATCAATGTATAAACCGTACGTGATTTTTATAGCCAACACCGCAGTGACACGTATTTTATTTTTAAACAATATAATAATATATGCCGGCTACTTAGAAGGTCTGACTGCCAGAATATGGAAACCTAGAGCGAAATGGATAATTCTTCTTTTGATTTTCTTGGTAGATGCGTGTATCTTTCATGGATGCATAATACCTAGGCAACGTTGTTATCTACCTAATCTCCTGCTCAAATAACGCTGATCAAGCGCATTCTTGGCTACTTTATGCAGCCGTCCTGTTCTGTGAATGTAAACTGTGATTACGGTGCTGCATATGCTTTAGATTTCGATGACGTATCCACAGGAGACCACGGTCATGACAACCCATCTATCCTCATCCTAAACCATCTTACCAACACCTCACTCCTGAAGTGCTAATTTTCACTTATGGATATAAGGGATTATGATTTACAAATATACTTACATATGTAATGACGATGAAAGGATGTAATGGTTCGGTCAAGGCCCATCTCGCATTAAATATTACTTGTCTTAGGCAAAAACACCCAAATACCTACGATAAAGAACGTAGTTTTGCCAAACGACTCCCGAAAGTTGGAGGGAGGTTTCCAAAAAGCTTAATTACTTACACATTGATTCTAAAAAATAACTCACATGATATGGTGACACTACTAACATCGGTATAGATTCAACAGATCAATATAAATGAAGAAGAAATCCTACAAAGCTGTACAAAAAGTGCAATTAACTTGCATATGTAGCATAATCTAATACCTGGCGTCCACGAGGAAACCATAGAGAGGATGGCAATGGGATACCTGTCTGTAAAAACATTGTTCAGGTTAGACCAATAAGTCACCCCAAGTAAGTGCCAGCACCATAAGGTCCTGTGGTCAATTGCCTTTAATTTTTCCAAATTATTTTCTTTGTAGTAATACTGTAAGACATCAATCTGTAACACATCCGTAGCAGTATTGTAGGGCATTAATCTGTAACACATCCGTAGCAGTACCGAAGACATCAATCTGTAACACATGCGCAGAGATACAAGAACGTTGACTGAACTTCCAAGCATTGGTGAAAACATTTCGAGTATAGTATTCTTCATTTTCTTATATAACGGCGATCGAGTAACATAATATCATCGCACATCGTTCCCGCCGACGATCGTGATTTCGATCTGAAATTATCAAGTCAAGGCCAAAACAGACACAATGAATTAGTAACACATAAGCTGAAATACATGATGAATCGATCATCAAGGAAAAAAACATACTAACAGCGTTCCGAAAAAGAACAAAATTCCGTGGAAATATGAGAATTAACAGGTTATTGTTAAATATCATTTCGTAGTTGAGTTTAGTTCATAGTCAATTAGTTAGCATGGATTATCTACGCCCTGGTCCAGGTAATTAATTCGTTATTCAGTTTGCTAGTTAGTAGTATTGCTACCGGACAGTAGTGACCATTACTTAATTTTAAACGTTGAGAAGCATTCTATAAAGTACATAGGGTACGGAGTTATAAGGCTTTCAGCTCCATCTGCAATTGGTATTTATCGCTATTTGCAACAGAGTTTTTTCTAAGTGATTTATTAGGCAATAGAAGAAAAAGGTATCCGACATATTGTACCGGAATATCAATCCCTTTCCATGACACCCCGAAAGGTACTGACTTGGCTACGGGCGCATGAAAACCACTTCTCCTTTACAGATCACTAAAACAAAAAAGCCAGTCTTCAAAAAGTCTACAAGGAGAAATCATACACATGAAAATTACATTTGTACTTGACTCCAACACCATCTGACTACAAATAACACAATATCTCAACACTAAATGAGATATTAGTTTCTGCATATGAAAAGGATACAACTCTTAATCCCCTTTCCATAGGATTTGTTATTATTAGACCACGAGGTATATACTCATTCTCATTTTCTTCGTGAATAAATTGTGCCAGTCTTTTCATGCACTGCAACAACATAAACAATACCGTTAGCTAATAAATTAGAAACAGAAACGTATGACAGATCTACAGGCATGCCTCAAGACTATGGCCTCCAAAATTTTATGCAATTCTCTACTACGTGACCTTTCCTTTACCTTTTACGAGCTTTACCTTCCATGTATACATCCATTGTTCGTACCCGTATTACTAGCGGCGTAGCCACAGCAGAGACTGCCACGTTAGCTTTAAAAGTCAGTCTAAGTAATATATGGCTTCTTCCTCATTATGCACACAATTGGACCCATTCTCTTTCCTATTTATGCGATTTTGCCTGACTGCGGCACACTTGTTTGCAAAGTTACTATTATCTCCCAATTTCAAAAGAACTTGAAAATATTGTATATTGTACAAATCTACATTCACTCTCTTTACCTTTTTTATGGTAATAATAAACAGCCAAAAATAATTTTAATGCTTATATATCAAATACTCTGTTGACCCATTATACGCTAAAGTGTCCTCTATGTATAATGGCTATTATACAACAATGCACCCAATCCTTATGGGCTGATGCATAATGTGGCAACACCTACAGGACTTGATCTACTATCTCAGGAAAACATACATATGTACGCCTGGACACAAAAGGATACCAATAGTTTATATCTGTTTGTATCTAACTATAAAACAGTTGCATCACTTTCACTGTCAGGTAACATCTAAGTTCACCAAGTAATGGTGCTGTTGTAGGAACTGAAACTTAATTGGAAATATATAAGGTATTCACCCTTAGCTTATAAATAGGCAATGTACAAGGAAGTTAAGAAAATGAATATTGGGTGTAAAGAAATTGGGGTCACATACAGAGTGTTTGAATCTCTACACATAGAAATTCATTAATAAATGAAGGCTTCTTCCACAAATAAAAATATCATGCTTAAGGAATGAGTATTAGAAAGCAAAAAGGTGCGCGTGGGTTCCTTTTTTATCTATATAATCTCCCCATGAAAAGTGTTTGGGCATCAACAGCAAAAGACATCTATATTTTCATTTAAGAGACTGCTTTTGCACTAAGGAATAAATAAAATTCCAATAGGTTAGTTTAATGGATGAGACTCCTTTTACAGCATTCTGATCAACTCTTAATCTACCCTCAGCCACCCCTACATAATCCTACCCCATGAAACGAAGAATCAAATTGATTGAAAAAAGTACCCCAATTTACTAAATATCTATTTATTGCATTTCCATCCTGTGAAAATACATAATACGTTTAGCTATTCAATAAAAATGCATCAAATCATGACCTACCTTGTCATAGTGTGTGTCTAAACATGTATACACAAGGTATCCTGTAAGACAGGCAAGACATCCTTTTGTATACGTTGCTATATTATTCCTTTCTGCCAGCTCAAAGATGTGATTTATTTCACGTATTGTTTTATCAAAGACTTGTCTTGAAATCTGGCAATACAACACAAATATATAAGAAGAAAATAATTTTTAAAATGAAATAATAAACACTAACAAACTGGTCTGAATCTTTTAAACCTACCTTCGCCATCAGGATAGTGATTCATAGTGATAAAAAGATCCTTATGTTATGGTCTGGACTTTTTATTTTTATAAGACCATTTTTCGATGTATGATCTCTATTTGAAACGTCTTGAGCAAAACCCCTCCCCCCCAAAAACGTCCAAACCACGTTGTTGGGGAAAAATCGGTATGTTCGCGGCCTCTTATGAAAAGTATTGCGTTTTTTTTATTCTTATGAGAAGCTGGGTGCTGGTTCTGGTTTCGCATGACCATTCGGATAGACATAGTGAATCCTTACGAAAAGTTGGATGCTTTTCATGGCTTCCTATAAAAATGAGATTCGAGTGATGGTTTATAACGAAATGTATTACCTTTGTTATGGTTTTTATGGGAATTGGGAATTGAGCGCTGGTGCTCGTTTCTAGTGAAAGGTAACTGCCCGTTTCTCGAGTGCTCGTTTGAAAGGTGACTGCTTGATGCTTATGAAAGGCGAATGCTCTTTTCTTATGAAAATCTGGGATGCTGATGATCGTTCCTAATGAAAAGTAAGTAGTTTCTGGAGCTTTCCCATAACAAGTAGCGCGCATGTTTCTTGTAAAAGGCACTACGCTTCTAATGGCTTCTTATTAAACTTGTGTCCCACCTCCAACGGTAGCACTCATTCTACGATCTATGGTATCCTTAGTGTTCCATAGTGTAGGAATATTTATGAATAGGAAGTGTAAGATATTGGATCATGTGTGGTGATAGGCAAAGCATGTAAAGTAAAGAAGTAATTTATTGCAAGTAACCGATAGTGCATCCTATCCTCTTGTAAGAAGGTATATTTTTGACTGAGCATTAGCGTTTACGGTCAAGCCCTTGTAATGATATGAAAGGATTTCAGTAATCTCAATGATTGTCTTTTCTTTCATATTTTCTGTATATTTTGTACCTTATCATCTGTTTGCTGTGCGTGACGGGCACATGGATGCAGGCATTCTCTTCCTGGGGACCCCTACCCGTACGACATCTTAGTTACGTACCCTTACCCGAACTCGAGCGTCATATAACATGTGCGTGTGCACATGCTGTGGTTAATTGTGAATCTGACAGAAAAGATGAAAATTCTATAGCAATTGTTACTTTTCGCTTGGAAATGATACCCTTAACGAACAGAGACTTTTATACTTTCAGATACTTAACCAGTTATGTACCCCTAAAACATCATTTGTTGACCTCTAAGAGGGAATGAACCCTAACGTTGCGACCAATGTCGTAACGAATATTTGCTTAATTACTTAAAGCAGAAGATGAACTGAAATTTGCCTTCTGCATGCAATTCCATCGTATACTTATACTGGTTATGGATCCCTAAAACATCATTTGTGGACCTCTAACAGGGTTTAAACGTAAGGTGCGACCATTGTCATAACTAGTATTTGATTAATTACTTAAAGCAGCAGATGAACTGAAACTTAACTCATTATGCAATTCTATCGTATACTTGACAGGTTATGGAGCCCTAAAATATCATTTGTGGCCTTTTAAGAGGGTTTGAACTTATATTTCAACTACTGTCGTAACAAACATTCGATTAATTACTTAATGCAGAAGATGAACCGAAGTTTTACTCCATCATGCGAAGTCCATTCAGAAATGCTTGATCTTTATTGGCTGTATTTTATAGTTCACTAACAGCTTTACAATATTCACATACATATAGATCCACGTTGCATTTAGACTTGTATTGTGGGTCGGATCATACCAAAATATTTGCACTGTCTAAACAGGCAAGATAGTTTGGCTAATGTAAAAGCTTTTACGTAAAATCATTCAAACTTGTTATGAAAGTGTTATTGATAGTCTCACTTCAAATAATCCCAAATTGCTCTACAGTCTTCATGAACGTTTTGGCCAATTTTGTATTTGGACGTAGCATTTTGGACTCGTTTCATACCAAAGTATCGGCACTACAACGAGCAGAAAGATAATGGTGCCTATAAAACAACTTTCTTGGTACTCTTGGGTGCCTAATAGACGGGGGAGGGGCATCCCCAAAACTTAATAAACGGGGACGTTGGAATAGACGGTTGAAAATGAGCAAAAAGGAATTTAGGAATCAATGTTTAGAATCAACTGCAACTCTCTAAATGTAGGGTAATACAACACAAACAATAACCAGTTATTCAAAGTCATGGCAGTCTCCTACATGACTTCCAAGATGCTAAAAATGTTCCCCTCGTCCTCCTGCTCACTGACAGTATTATTGCTAACATGTGTAATGTTCGTCTTCCAGCCTCGTAAAAGGCCTTTTTAATGTGTGATTTTCACATTTTCTATTTGCCCGCCAAAGTACCTCATCAAACAATAGTCATAGGTTGGAAATTACGTAAAAATTAATAGGCGGGGCGGGGGGGTTGGAATAAGAATGTCCTGGGTGGAAAAGTTTTGAAAAATTAATTAGCGGGGGATGTCTACTAGGCACCCAAGAGTGAATATCATTCAAATGTAATATGAAGTCCTTGTTAAAGGTATCACTTGTAATGATTACACAAAAGCTGTTTTACATTCACCTTTTTTCGCAGACGTAGTGTTGGGACCATTGTATTTCCAAAGTACATTTCCAATTAAGTTATCTCTATTAACTTTGATAATGTTGGATTATGGTAAATCAATTTTCTGATATTATTGCTTCCTCAAATTACGATATCATGCATGGTCCAGATTAGTAATAGGGTTGTAATTTATAAATTTCCACCAACCAATAAAATGCTCCCCTGATAATTCATTGTATTCCAGACGATAGTCGTGGCTGGCTACGCGCGTCAGGGAGGTCGTAGTCCCTTAAAAATGACACTAATTTTTAAAAATTTACGTCCGATTTGCAAGATATGTTTGTATCTACTAGACTCATTTGAATTTTGTTTGCTTATCTAGAGCCGTGTTCACACCGGTAAGAACCATATCGAAAACGGTTCTACAACCGATGTAGTTTATATCGGTTATAGATGTGGTCTCGAAACCGTTTTAAGGAAAACCAAGGTGTGAAATTGTCAAAATGTATTAAATCTGGGGGCGGGTCAGAGCACAAGAGGTTTTCCTACCAAAAATCGTACTGGTGATACATGGCTTTTGATTTATAGATGACGTAAGTTAAGCACAACTTGGACAAGGAAAACAAACAGCTGACTTCAGGGACTTTCACAAACTGTGCAGGATTCGTCGAGTTGTCCTGAAGTTCCTATTTAGTCCTTAGAGTTAATAAACCTTTCTTAATTAGGTTGCATCTTCATAACCGAAAACGAGGGTAACTTGGCAAAGGTATAAACAAAAGCAGTGCCTGCAACAAACAT